>OX637581.1:11617325-11801272 GCA_951800085.1 Comarum palustre | reverse complement strand
ATGGAGTACCAAGGAGTCAAGAACTGGGAAGGACTGCTAGACCCACTGGACGGAAATCTTCGCCGGGAAATAATCCGGTACGGCAATTTCGTCGACGCAGCCTACAAGGCATTTGACTTTGATCCGGATTCACCAACGTACGCAACCTGCAAGTATCCGAAAAGCAAGGTGTTCGACAACTCTGGACTTCCGGGTACAGGTTACCGGATCATCAAGAATCTACGTGCCACTTCAGGCATTAACCTGCCACGCTGGATCGAAAGGGGACCGAGCTGGGTTGGCACTCAATCTAGCTGGATTGGTTACGTGGCGGTATGCAAGGACAGAGCCGAAATTGCCAGACTTGGACGTCGGGACGTTGTTATTGCCTTAAGAGGCACCGCCACGTGTTTAGAGTGGCTAGAAAATTTACGAGTCACTCTCACTCATCTCCCGTGCGGAGCTAAAACTGCCCACACGGCAGCAGAGGGGTCAGAACCAATGGTCGAGAGTGGATTCTTGAGCCTTTACACTTCCGGAACCGACCTAGTCCCAAGCTTGCAACAAATGATACGTGAAGAGATTAGGAGACTGCTTCAAACCTACGGCGACGAGCCGATGAGCCTAACCATCACAGGCCACAGTCTCGGCGCCGCACTCGCAACCTTGGCAGCCTACGACATTAAATCCACAATCAACCGCGCGCCTCTCACAACCGTCGTATCCTTCGGCGGTCCAAGAGTTGGCAACCGTAGCTTCCGCCACAATCTCGAGAAAAAAGGCGCCAAGGTATTACGCATTGTGAACGAGGATGACTTGATCACCAAAGTGCCGGGTTTCGTCTTCGAGGACAAAAAAGCCCGGCAAGTTGCGGGGAGTCCCCTCGTCGGTATGGCTGCTGGATTCCAAAATTGGATTCAGAAGCGGGTCGAGGAGACACAATGGGTTTACTCCGAGGTGGGAAAAGAACTCAGACTCAGTAGCAAGAACTCGCCGGACCTGAGCGGTACCAACATGTCAACATGTCACGATCTCGGAACTTACCTACACCTCGTGGAAAACTTCGTCAGCAATTGCCCTTGCAAATCCACCGCAAAGAAATTGTTGAGTAGAGTACACTAAACCACCGTTAGAAAACTGCCTTCGCCATTTTTGACAATTGTACATACAACTGTGTTTCCCGCCAAATCCGGAGATGCGGCGTGGGCGGCACATTCTAGCTAATCTGTAATGAAATTAGAAAGAAAATTAATTACTTACTGAACAGCTCTCATTGAAATGTTTCTATTAATTTTGAAAAAGCTGAATTCTCTCCACTGTTAAAGATACAGTAGTAAAAAGTAAAAACTTCCCCAGAATTTCTTTTTCCAATCGGAAAACTGGGTTTCCTTTTATAAGTAGACTACCGGCCACGAATTCTCTGCCTGACGTAAACCCTAAAAGGCAAAGATTGTTGTTTCTTGACGAAGGTGACCACGCGCGTGTAAAGACGTATATACCCTCAAGACCGACCAAAGTTACGCGGTGTGTCTTTGCACACCCGAGCGCACATAATTTTTCTTGTTGACGTGGCGAAGCCTTTTGCCCGCGCGCGCCGTCCATATATACCAAACATTTTCAGTCGGTTTATTACGAAATGACTAGAGTGCCCTGTCTCTGCGTCAGCGCCGTTTTTTGGTAGCCATGCTTTAAACGCAAGAGAAACCCCTCAGAAGAAAACGCACAAGAAAAACAGAGTAAAAAAATCTCTGTATCAACCAATCACTGGGAAATGGAGGTGAGATTAGTACATGTCTAATTGTGATGTTTTGCATTTCTGAATGCGTACGTTAGTAATTTGAGAAACGTTTTATGTACGAGAAAAAGAAAGAGAACGTTTTCAGAGGATAATTTCCTTCTCCATGTACTAACAATCTGCACGGCTGCACCTTTTCGTGATTCCAGCTCCAACCAGGATTACACCAGCAATAAATCCCATTTAGGACCAGGAAAAACCAAGAGAATAAAATGAAAAGCAACCTATTGTGATTTGTGAACCACACACGTCTTGAAAAAAGTTAGCTAGTATGTTGGATGTACTCAAAAATTTTGAGATACCATTTTTATGGTGATTTATAATGATGAATGAACCAAGTAATTGGGTGATCAGTGACCGATGTGTGTGAATAATGCAAAGAATTGGTGGAAGGATACCACTGGAGCTGGTAACTTGCCCTCATATATATCCTTCACTTCACTATAACAAGCCAGCTATACATGGAAACGATAGAGAACAATGCACCTAACATATTGGAGGTTTTCCTAAACGATTCAGGTATAGTTGCGATCAAGGTAAGTTTGAACACTTGTTCCATGGACCATTGCAAACGTACAAGGTTAAAGCGCAGAATGAGTTAACGAAGAGAATTCGAAGGAGCTGGCTAGTGTCACTCGTCCATGAACCTTTGAGGACCATCCTTTCACTATTGTAGGATTATTCATACATGACTTGCACCTTGTGGAAAAACAGAAAAAAAACTAATTAACTGTAGCCACATACGTCTGGGTAGAAATCGTAAATACGTACATAGATGTCAGTGGATCAACAAGAAAGTAGATGCAAACGTGGCAGGGACGACGGGGGGATAGTACCCTGAATCCCAGCACAACCAGAACAGAGGGAAATGAATTAAGGTCTTTTTCAGTGAAACGGAAAACGGAAAGTGGTGCAATGAGTAGCCAACCATGCCGTTATAATGACTGAGAGCGGTGTCGGTGGTATGTGTAAAGCATGGGAGTAATTTGATTGGTGACCAAGCAAAGGTCGGTGGTCAGAAATTTTTGTTAAGACTTAAGACCATGTTTTATCGATCCCTCCGGTCCTTATAAGATCATAAACATAGCATCAATGAGTTTTCAAAATCCCAATGCCCTCATTTGTGATTAACTGATCGTTATTTGGCTGTATGCATAAACAAAGTTATACATAAGAGAAGCGACGCAATATTATGTTGATGTGTACTCCTAATAATATTAAGACCTTTTTGGGATCATATTCTGTATAATCGTACCTTCCAATAGTAAAGTTAACTTAGGACATTTTGGATCATTGCTATGTGAAGCTCAAAAACAACTGGTCACAAAATTAAACTCAACAACCTTCTTACTTATTTGGATCAAACGAATCTGATTATCTATGTTAATTAAGAACCTCTTGGTCATAAGCTCAATCACACATCACTTATGAAACTTGGTTTGATGAGCGTAAGTAGCATTATATGAGAATCTTCTTCCAGCTCTCTCAAATCCACAACGAAATAAATTGAAGGCAAAACAATATTGTCCTACGAGTTCAAGATTCCATGTACACAATCGGACACCTACGTTGCCTACAAACATTTAGTTGTTTGGGATTTGGTTAATCTTCAACCATATTAAAGGTTTGGAAATGTTTTTTTAAATATTCTTTCAAGCAGCTATTCTTATCAACTTAATTACGAATGGTTTTTGTTTTGCCCTAAAATTGTAAACACCAGAAGAAAACAACCCTTAAGCGATGCACAGAAAAAACTAATTAATAAGACCTGAAATTCTAAGCAAGCCAATAACTAATAATTAATAATGCATTTTACTCACGGAGAGAAAAAACTAAGTATATATTGTCAACTGTAACCCTAAATCTCATACAACACAGTTAGTCAATGAAACAAGCGCAACCATTAGCAAAAGTCAACCACATCCAATGGTCAGGGCAAATTGCGGCTTGAGTCTCCAGTCTTCACAATCTCTTCTTTCTCTTTCCCAATCTACCAAACTTGTTTGAATTGTGAAGTTGAATGCCTCGCTCTGAATAGCAACCAAACCAAAATCTAGTTCCAGATAACTGTACAAAATCTTTCGATGAGAGCGATCGATACGTGGCCTCACTCTGTAGATCGAAGCTGCAGGCGTTCATACATACAACAGTGAAAGTTTACCTAATGACATGTCATCGTCTCAATGAATTCTAGTGCTAAAAACTAAGCATATCAGATGTAACAATCATATATCGATCTCAGTCTTCGTTTTCGAAGTAGACTACTGATATATTGTACCAAATGGTTCCTGTCCTTTTTCTTTAGGTTTTCGTCGAAATGGTCATAATTTCCAATGGCGAAAGCACAAGGTGATTACGGAGGACAAAAAATGGGGCAGATTTAGCCGAAAATAGAAAACACATGAAAAAGGTGATTGCAAACTTGATTATATGTTTGTAATATACAAACATTACACACGTAAGACGCAGAGACATATAAATTTATGTATAATAGCAAATTATGACTACTACATAGTAGTGATTAGTGAACCAAAATGATAGAAAAGATAGAGGCCAATGTACTTAAATTGAGAATGTCAAGTTGACAGGAACAGTAATTAGGACCATATAATTAGACTGGTTCATACGTTAATTAATTCTCAAATTAGGAATATATATATATATATATATATATATATATATAAATGTTACATGCATGAGAAAATTATTTATGCGTATATAGTACTGGCCGGCGGAGGTGGAAGGTAGCTAATTATCTAATATCTAGTCGTCTAGTCGGTATCAACCAAGACTAAATTTTCCTCATTACTTACACTTAGTGCACAGTACTTGCATCAAGTTGGATTTACGCAAGCAAATTAGTCGATGGTTAAGTAAGGGTAGATATATGCCACAACAACGAGGGTACTTCTCATGATTGCAGGCCATGTTCTTTGACCAATCAATCGATTAATCAGGCGCATAATTATCAATTAATTAGCACATTGTTTGATTTAACTCATTAAGCAAGCAATTAGTTGATGTTTTAGTAGGGTAGAGTACGCTAATTAAGCATATAGAAAGTTGGTGATCGAGTACATATACACAATGGCGGATCCATGATGAAATAGTTACCCGAGCTAATTGTAACATATGAAAAATAAAATTCAACCAAAACTAACCAATTAAGCGGATTTAAGCCTTATAATTAAAACAAGGCCACAAAACTTCAAAATCTTTAATCATGACCTTATTCTCAACAATTTCAACAAATCTCTTTTTAACCTGAGATACATTTTTAATAATTATTTTTTAGAACAAATTAAGAATGTCAACTCCATTGATTTCAAATTAGAAATTTTATTATAAAAACCTAGTGTCCCTATTTCATAGCTTTTAAAATATATTTTAGCATGCCTGAAGAGCAATATGCAAAATAAGCACCATTAATTCCTAACTAGTCAGCTCTCTCACACCCAAATCGTTCTAGCTTCTGAAAACCTCAAGTCAGCTAAAAGCTACCTTTATAGTACTTAAAAATATTTGACACACACATTTTAATAGTAAGCCAACTATTGACATCTTAATTTTGTTTGCATACAAAAGACCTCATGCACCTAAAAGTACATTAAATTATTAAATCCCTACTTCTATCATTTTCTTTCTTTTATACATATCAAGTAGTGTTTTGTTTTTTCCTACCTCAAAATCTCACCTAAACTTATACCCAGGTAAAAAGTGGTTGGATCGGCAACTAGGTACGGTAAGGATGAAGTCTGAGAATTTGATCATGATGGATTCGTAAAGCAAATTAGTGGTGAGTTAGGTATCTTGTATGTTCGGAAATCGATCTTTCTAGCTATAAGTGATCGAGCTGTCCTGCACGAAATGTTCCATCAATACAATGAGGTACAGTAGTAACTACATACAATGATTCGCACAAGATTTTGTAATTGCCAAATACCAATCATATTTGTCATCAT
Source organism: Comarum palustre (assembly GCA_951800085.1). Classification (NCBI taxonomy): domain Eukaryota; kingdom Viridiplantae; phylum Streptophyta; class Magnoliopsida; order Rosales; family Rosaceae; genus Comarum; species Comarum palustre. Next base: position 11,795,536 of record OX637581.1, on the reverse strand, counting down.
TGGGATATAGAATGTAGTCTCTTACAAAGAAGTTGAAAATGTAGGCTAAGTAATGATGAATCTGACCCCATTAAATAAAAGAAGAATGTCAAAGCTAGCTAGATCTTCTAGCTCAGATTACTTTCAGTAGTCAGATCTTCAAGTATTGCACGACTATAAACTGAATAGATATATCTTGATCAGTGTGGTCACTTTCAGCCTTTTGAACCCTAACTTTGAAGTAGCCGGAAAACTATTCCGGCGGGGTGAGTACTGAAATCAAATTAAAATCGCATGAAACACACATATATGCATATGTTGGTTATACTTTTCACGTGAAATTCAAAGAGTCCAAGGAGGAATAGATGTAACATCTTGGCCGGCATTGTGGTTGAAATTGCAGCAACGAAAACTGATCGTAATGTTTCAGTTCTGTTTGGTTCGGTTAATCCCTATTTTCGGATGTCAAGATCGAGTGTGGCGGTGGTGTTGATTGAAATTGCACAAGGTTGCCTTTGTTCTGGTAAGTATTCACACCTTTGTGATTGATAATTTAGTTTAGTTAATTTGTTTATTTTACTTTTATTAGCATTCGTTTTAGAGATTATTTATACTACACGGGTGTCATTGTTGTAGTGCTTCAGCTTTTTATATATCTTTTATTTTATTAATAAATTTGCATAGAGGGACGATAAGTTAATCCCTCTAGGCTTGCTCAAAAAAATACGTTGCATATGTATTTGAACATCTAGCAACGTTGTTTCTTAACATTTGATCGACTTGATCGCCTAAATCATCACAAAAGAAAATAAACAAAATCAATCCAATATGGCATAGCGCCGATCGAGGACCCTAGCTAATTCCCCAAAAGGATTCCACTAGTTCATGCATGAGCTTAACCCCCTTAAAGTGAAGAATTGCATATATTCTTTCTGTGTTTGATATCAGGAGGTAGTATTCGAATTTAGGGAACACAACACATTTGGAATTTGCAGAGATAAACAAGGAACATATGTATCTGAATATTCAAGTTCTTCGGCTAGTCCATAGATATGTCACAACCACTTCATTCACTGATTCCTTTTTCTCGTGGCGGCTCCAATTTTATAGTTTAGGCGAGTTGATTGATATCCACGGTATCCTTTCTCATCATGATTTGCATGACGTGAAGTGCAAAAAAGTTTTATTCGACTTGGCCTAAAAGAATCTACGAGTGCATGAACTGGTTAATAACTTCTATCATGTTCTACAGAGTATCATTGTTACGACGTAAGAAGTCATATAACTTTCGATATATTATTAATCATCCATTCTTGAAGTCAACTAAGATTATGAAATTTGTGATAAATTAGTATTCTTTAAGAATAGAGTATATATATAAGATTACATTAATCCTAATAGGAATCGAACTAATTATACTAAATATTTCTAACAATACATAACCCTAATAGTACATGGATTGACTCAGGTCAACACTCTCCCTCAAGTTGACGCATATAGATCACAAATGTCCAACTTGTCCAGTGAGTCATAAAATATTTTACTAGAGATTGTTTTTGTAAGAATGTCTGTTAACTGTTTCTCAGTTGGTACATATGAGAATGTAATAATATGCCGATCCAACTTCTCCTTAATAAAATGTCTATCGACCTCCACATGTTTCGTTCTATCATGCTGAACTGGGTTATGAGTCATTTTAATAACAGCTTTATTATCACAATACAAGAACATCGTCTTCTTTTGCTTGAATCTCAAATCTCTCAACAAGTGTCTCAACCACAACATCTCATATACTCCAAGTGTTATTCCATAATACTCTGATTCAGCACTAGAGCGAGCTACCACTTTTTGCTTCTTACTTTTTCAAGCAACCAAATTACCACCTACGAAAGTAAAGTAGTTAGAAGTAGACCTGCGATTTGTAATATTATTTACCCAGTATGCGTCTGTGTACCCAGAAACATCCAAGTGTCTGTGTTTTGAAAAGATTAATCCTTTTCTTGGAGCAGACTTCAAATATCTCAAAATACAAAATACAGCTTTCATATGAGTCTCACTGAGATTGTGCATAAATTGGCTCACAACACTAACTGCATAGGCTAAATCTGATCTGGTGTGAGATAAATAAATCAGTCAGCCAACTAACCTCTGATATTGTGCCTTATTTGCATGCACCTGATCCAAATATTCTGCCAACCGATGATTCTGTTCAATTGGAGTATCAGCAGGTTTACAATCAAACATATATGTTTTCGCAAGCAAGTCTAAAACATATTTCCTCTGGCTTAACACAATACAACTCTTAGCACGAGCAACTTCGATTCCCAAAAAATACTTCAAACTACCCAAATCTTTCATCTCAAATTTAAAAGACAACTGATCTTGTAACTTCTGAATTTTCTCACTGTCATCACCTGTCGCAACCATATCATCAACATAAATAATTAAAGCCGTCACCTTACCACAACGATGCTTAATGAACAATGTGTGATCTGAGTTGCTCTGTCGATATCCAATCTTCTTTATAAGCATGGAGAAATGCCTGAACCACGCTCTTGGTGATTGTTTTAGACCATAGAGAGAATTTTTCAACTTGCACAGCATCGGCTCCCCATTTGAAGTACCATAACCAGGAGGCAAATCCATATAGACTTCCTCATGCAAATCACGATGCAAGAAAGCATTCTTGACGTCAAATTACTGCAAAGGCCAATCAAGGTTAGCAGCTAACGAAAGAAGTACACGTATTGTATTAATTTTGGCCACTGGTGCAAATATCTCGTCATAATTCACCCAGTACTTCTGAGTGTAGCCTTTAGTTACTAACCTTGCATTGTACCTATCTACCGAACCATCAAAATTATGTTTCACTATGTACACCTACGTACAACCAACTGTATTCTTTCCCAGTGGCAATAACACTAACTCGCATGCACGTGCAATTTTCTCAAGATCATCCATCTCAACTGTCATCGCTTTCATCCACTTCACATCCTTCATGGCATCCTGCACTTTACTAGGAAAAGACACAGAAGATAATTGATTCACAAAAACTACATATGATTTAGATAACCTATGGGTCGACACATAATTAGAAACAAGATATCTAGCCACAGTACTTAAACTTAGTTCATACTTCTTTAGGGGTTGACCACAGGTTAATCGATCTGGTAAAATTTTAGTTTGATCTTGTGTAGAACCACATAAACGAGCAATAACACTAGACACAAAAGAATTATCAACACTACTTGATGAAGGAGGAAGATAATCAGTACATACCTGAGGCGATTCTTGAACAGGAGAGACCACTAATGGAGAGGGAGAGATTAGACTAGAAGTAATAACAGTAATAAGTTGGCACAATTGTAACTAATAAACGTGATGGCAAAGCCTCTCATTAGGATCCAACCATCAAAAGAAAAAAAATATTTTGTTCAATTATTTATGTATTTCAAATTATCTTAGTATGAATAAAAGTTCAATTTTTTGTGTTAATAAAAAATAACTACGTTTATCTATTTACTACAACACATCTTTTTATAATACTATTTATTATATATATATATATATTAGTAAATTATGGAGAAAGCAAAAGTGGTCCATAAGTTTGGCAATTAAGATGGTGTTAATTGGTTTAGAATGGATGATATTCAAGATCTACATGCAATGAAAATTCTGTGTCAACTGAACAGACTATTAGCGTCAGCGTCTTCTGCTATATGTACGTACGTGCATGATCGCTTGTTTTATATAAATAAATGAGTGTTTTACTAGTCTTTAATAATAAAAGAAAACTTCATAAGCAAAAGCATTTATGTTTATCAGATTTTACAATATTAAATAATAAGGCTCGAGAAGATTAGCTACATCGGCACTCTATGATTCCAATACAAAGGGGAGTCACTTGAGTGGCTAAGAATTGCAATTGCATCAACCACAAATTTAGCTTCAAGAGGAACATGTCTAAAACTAATTGAATCAAAATTAGTCCAACTCTGTGATGTCTTAAACTAGCTTGATTAGTCGTCAAGGTGGATCAATTCGACCGTGTTCACTGCTTCAATAACTAGCTAGCTTGGAAGCTCCTCCCACTTATAATTTTGTAAAGGCTTTCATTTTTGCTTTCACCATTCTGTCTCTTAAAGCCAACGCCTCTGCAAAAGACATTGCGACTCTTCCAACATGACTAGATGCTGCAGAAATAGGTCTGTGAATAACATCTCCGATCGATGACAAAGCCCGTTGCCGCAGAATCTCCCATAACTTAACCATTAAAGTTAATTTTGTCAAAAGAACTAGGAGGTGCTTGCCACTTAATAGGAGCATTCGAGTTTTGAAAGTGCACCATCACTAGAACTTGTATCAAGATTAACACAACTTAATGACATCGAAGTTGTTGCTATGGTAGTTGAGAGGGGATTAGCCGATTAGGAGTCGCCCTTCTAAAAATTGTGTCATTCTGATTTTCTAAACATGCCAGCATATAGTAATAACTTTTGTAAATAAGGTAGCATCATAAGGCTGAGTTACAAAGAGTTCCTCAAAAACTTTAAGGTACCCTTCTTTGTACGTACTTCCAGAGCTCGATCGGCCTCAGTTTTGTTTCAGTGCATGAACCAGCCAGCTGCTAGGGCACCACCGTCCGCTCTCTCAGTCCCTCTCTGAGATTAGCTAGCTATAAAAAACAAACCCTTGCATGGATCATCCATCCCCTCAATACTAAAGCTCCATCGGCTTCTATCACTCACGTACTGCATGTCCCTACGTACCGCAAAAGATTATGCTTGTATTGTTGCTTAATTACTACCACAATTCCACAACTGTATCAATCAGTTACCAAACTAAAATGGGAGTGTGATATATGCTACCTCAAACCATTAACCACCGAAACTTCTTCCTCCCACTGCCACCGGTTCCGGCCACCCCAACCCATGGGACTACCCTCAACCTCATCCCTCCGACCGACCTACCAGCTGATTCTTAAGTCTTAACAGTGTTTTCACTATATTCTTCACGATACGCAATGAGTTGAAGCTATAAGATTCGTCGTTCTTTGCTACTCTTTGTAATTAAAAGTTTAAAACCAGACCATCTTTTTCCCTATGCTACTCATAATCCCATATGGATATAACATTGTTGGCTCAAAATTAATCTTTTATTTTCTGGATAATGTAGGTTCTTAATCATTGGTAGTAGGCCAAGAAGCAAGAAGGGAACTAGGACACTTGGACCTCCAAGATTGCAATCATATTTGATAGAAAACGTAAATTTTCTGAGTCCCGATCGATCAATTTTTATTAAGAGTTCAAGGTTCAAATCAGTCCAAGTCAACTGATGTGGACATGGGACCGTTAGAACGAGTGCAACACTTCGAAGTTTTGAAGACTCGGTTTGCTGATGATGTTCCACTATCAGAGGTGTGCTTTCATCATCTTTATCTATACTCTTTACACACAAAAATAAGAAAAATGTGTATCATATATACCAAATCGAATATCAACCATAACCGAGGAGCCTATACAATCTCGATCCCAAGTATGATCCACACATATGTAGCTAGCAGCTTTCTATTTTACCTTTGGCCCCCATTTTCATTCTTCTACCCCACTCGAATTCTAGAACAATGTAAAGTTGCAAGAATGAAACCAGGAATTTCAGAAATGTACAATATATACTGAATGACCACAAAGTACCAAAAACTAAAAGAAGAGCTTGTGGAAACAAGAGATCTAGGACTCGATTGATCTTTCGTTTTAGAGGGTCGGTGAGTCTTCACAACAATTGAAGATCAAGTGCCCTTACAGAAGTCTTCAGCACAATGAGTTTGAGTCATTGTCAATCCAAGAACTTAAAAGGGCATGTTTCACAATTAATTTTTATTTTTGGGGCTGGAATCGTAAGGATATCAATCATGTATATGTAATTGGCCGGTAGGGTAGGTTTGGTGTTTACATTTCAGTTTCACCGCATGCTGATTGCTGAGTGTCTAGCTAGGCCATGCGATTAAGCTCTTACTAGTGAACTTGTGACTCGAATGCGTGCAATAACGTCCCCTTGCATATGTGAGGGCATCTATGACTCCAATGAGTGGATATGAAAGAATTGTGAACTCGCAAATGATTTTATACATGGCAACTCTTCTGCCTTCAATGCACCAGACCACCGGAAAATGAAGTGGAATTCATTTTGGTATGTCATGAGCAGTGTTCTAAAACTCGGCCTAGTCGGCCGAGTACTCGCTAGTCGGCGTCATTCCGAGGCGATTTTAAGAAAATCAGAGTACAAAGTCGGTCGGAAGAAAATCGGTCGAGTAGTCGGCCTAACTCGGAAAAAATCGGCCCAACTCGAAAAAAATCGGCTCAACTCGGTAAAAACTCGGCCCAACTCGGTAAAAAAATCAGTCCAACTCGGAAAAAATCAGCATAACTCGAAAAAAAATTGGCTAACTCATAAAAAATCAGCCAAACTAGGCATTTTATTGACTATTTTTATTATTTTGGAAATTATAATACCTTTTAAAAAATTATATTTAATTATATGTTTTAAAAATAAAAATAAATCCAAAAATTAAAAACCGAGTACTCCCCGACTACTCCCCCGACTACTTCTCTACTCGCTAGTCCCCGCCCAGCCGACCGACTAGCAACTAGCGACTTTAATTTAGAACCTTGGTCATGAGGTATTACCCGCTTACCATAATAATAGAGTGAGTTTGGCAGGCCCATTGTCTCCAACATCCTCTCACATCTTTATGATCATTTCGGTTTTCGACCAAAAATAATATCACCTGAGATGCCTTTAGTAAAGAAATTTTTTAGAGTACCTACCTGTTTGTGGTACCTACATTTATCGATATACCAACAAATTTATTGTCATTTTGGTAAATGTAGTTATTATTTAGGTAATATTTGTTCTATTAGAGGTAATTACTCAACTTAAGACAATTTACAAGTTTATATACAATTTGTTGTCATTATAGTAACTTGGTACAATTATATGTAAATGTATAAAATAAAAGTAGTAATTTTGTTGTGAATGTTGTAAATTTTGTTGTGAATATTGTAAATTTTACTCATTTAACTGCTTATTTTTGTTCAATTAATGGTAAATGGATGTATAGTATACATCACAATACCGTAGACAACCCCTTAACAAGTTAGCAGTACTTTGATCTCATAGAAGCACTTCTACTGTGTGAGAACTATTGAGGCGTATTAGATTAGGATATATATACTAACTTCGTCGACCTTTTTGCATGTAGAGCTCAAATAAGTTGTTGACTAAACAGAATTTAAACATGTCAAAGCAATAAAACCTCAAGCTAAGCCGTTTCTAGAGCTGGTAAGTTAAGCAAAAGATATGACTCCCATCTGATGTCTCAAAACTCCCCTAGCCTGAGTCTAATGCCTGATTATTGGTCTCCGACTGGAGAAAAGAAGGTACAATATCTGAAGGCCTGAAGCTAGTAAAGCTACCAGTGATAAAGCATCTGAAGAGAAAAGAAAATGTTCACATGCTTTTGGTTTTATGTTCAATTGTTCAGATATGTTTTCTTTCAGAACAAAATTGATCACCCCCTCTTCAGCTCTTCTTTTTTACTAGCAAAAGCAAACGACTAAAGTTGGATAATTGATTCACTTGTGTTAAAAGCACCATATCTTTTCTAGCTGAGTTTGTATAGAACTCATTCATGGGATCTAGCTAGCTATCTTGGGGGAGAGACGGAGAACCAGCTGTTAGAAGAACGAATTAGTCCCCGCTCAGGCACATAGTTCTTCATTTTTCAATCCTGACAAGCATGATCACACTTACGAAACCTTCTTCTAAGATCAAGGTAGATTGACAATCCACCGGCAAACGAATCCGGACATCAGTCTCTTTACTATATACAGGTTTAATCGCCCATTTCACCTAAAAGTTTAGACATCCCTGTCCAAAGAGGATCAGCGTGCCATTACCAAGAGCTCGCAATGTCAAAGCAATGAAGCATGTAGAGACATATCTACATGCGTATCAATAGCCCAGGTATTTCCCGCCACGACAATCTGCAAACAGTTTAGCACCTCAAGACTTGAGTATCATACCAACTTGTGAATGTTCCTCATCCAACTAAGACGTACCACAAAAGCCCCATTTGCTTCCCATCTGACCTAAGAACTGTTTGACTCTTATCAAACTAGTTTCTTTTTATCAATATATTAATGAGAAATTTTGATAAATGGCCATTGGTCATTGAATTGATTTTTAGCCTTTTTTTAGTTAGTTGAAAAATGACCATATAGAGGAACCAAAAATCATTATTGTCTTTAATGTAATCCATTCACCTTGTTGTATTTCAAAAAAAATCTATCACTATTTCACGAGGAAGTCCTTTATATTCTTCTCATACTCGCTCATCCCAAACAATTATACATTGGAGAAAATTGATATTTCCACAATGCCTACTTTATGTGTATATTTATATTTGCACATGATTCTTTGGTGGACTGCAAAAGCCTGAAAAGAGCAAGATATAGCCAGACCCGTACCTGAATAGAGTATCAAGAGTTAATGGACTCAGGACCCCGAACCTTTAAGGGTCCAAAATTTTATTTTCGCATTATGTGATCGCATTAGTTTAGTAAAAACAAGCATTATATTACAATCATTAGTTACTATTTTTTTTAAAAAAAAATGAGTAGTGTAAGTAAGTATAAAAAAGATTTCTAATGTTTTATGTTGTTAGATTTTGAGTTTATAACTTTATTTCATGAATTTTTTGAAAAGAGAAAATAAATTTAAATGAATACTATAGTTTAAAGGCCTATTTTTAAAGTTCAACTCATGTCTGAAAATCTCAGGTCTGGACCTGGCTATATCTCAACAAGCTATAAGGATGTGTAGGTGGTTAAGGATCTATAGTCACATGTGATTTATGAGTGAATTTCATAATCTGGACATTTGGGATACGATTGTAATTTGGAAAAACTTGCTATATATGTTACTAATTTAATTGAAGATGATAGACTTCTTAAAAAAATGTTGTATTTCTCAGCCAAAACTTTGAACCTATATGTTTTGCAAAACTATCCCAATTAAAATGACAATTCCTCAAAAAGATAATTACCCAAATGTTGAATTCATCGCATTTTTTTAGAGCCAAAAAACTTTTTCAATTTATAAGTGTCATTATGTAAGTCTGTTAGATGGTCTATGCAATTCTTAAAAGAGGGAAATAAAAACTTTCATTTGAGACGTGCGCACTGATGTAGCAGATGTTACTATGCCAGAGATGTGTTTGTGAGACTTCAATGAGTCTTCGCTTTTATTAGTGTTTTTTCATAATTTTAACAAGAGCAGTAATGACTTTTGGTTCCTATACATGGTCATTTTCAATTACATGGTCATTTTCAACTAATTGAAAAAACGATGTTAAAAATCAATTCAAAAACCAAATGTTGGTCATTTACCCTATATATATTTTGCTTCCACTATTTTTACTGTTCATAACAACTGTTCTTAAGGGAAGGATTTGTTGCCATTCGATCGGCCCTCATCCTACGATTTCTCTCTGTATCTCGATCTTTCTCTTTCTCAAATTTCTTTTTGATCTTTCTTCATTTTTCCCCATCTCTCTCGGTTATTCTTCATCTTTTCTTTTCCAAATCTTTCCTCCGCACCGGAGGAATGATATGGGATCAGAACAGAAACCGGTTCCTTCCAACTCATCTCCCGATCTCTCGGTGCACGATCTCTCTCTCTCATAGATTCTTCACTTCTCTCTATCTTGGATCGATTCTTCACTTCCTCTGAAAAAAACGCTTATCTTCCTCGATCGAATAGCAAAGGTATTAGGAATTTGTTGCTTCGATAGAGCGCATGGTTAGTTTCCAGATCGAACGTCTTCAGTCGCTGGTTTATCAAAATTTCTCTACATTAATTTTCTAATACATGTATAAACCAGTGTGCGAGTCTACGTTTAGCTACAAAGTGGGAAGACCACTTGGCCTGAGACCGCACCGCTTGGTTGAAGATGCAATGGATGCTTGTCAAGGCTACATCAACTAATATACTCAAAGAACACATCAATTGATTCTATCAGTTGTGTTCACCCAATGAGATAGAAAGGTGAGGTAATTTGTCATCTAGATCCAAAGGATACTTGAACAAAGTTATGGCGATCTGTTACATTGAAGCCACTACTAAATGATTTAAATGCACATAATTTGAAGATCTGAACGTAATATGAAACCCCCACCCCCTAAAAAAAGAACTGAAAATCAGTAGTCTTAGAACCTCCGACTCTTGTTGGAAATTTGGGTGGCTGCTAGCCCATTACTAAGCTTTTGAGAACCATGATTTGGCCTAGACAAATATTGGCTATTGAAGAAATTTCCCTATACGCTTACTGGTTCTAATGTTACATGTTTTATAATTTTCTAACTTGAACATACATTTCTCAATAATAGCACACAAAGGGGCAAAAATAGAATAAAATAAAATCACCAAAAGAATTCAGGATGTACAGCTCGATTTTACTTACGCTTACTAAGATGCTTAAAATCTTCAAGTTGAGCTTTTAGGAGGGCATGTTCACGTCGCATGCTCTCCAGCCGAGCTTCAACCAAGTTCATGTCGTCTTTAAGGGTGTGAGCTCGCTTCTCCAGCCAAGTAATAACTTCAGCAGATCTTCCACCTACACCACTTGTATAGTCCACAGGAGAGTGCACATGGATATGTTGGGGTCTGACTAGTAGCGCAATTATGCTCAACTACAATCAAAGAAGACAAAAAACACTTGAGAGTGATCCCCTCAGATTCAAACCCCAACTTTTCTTCAGAAATAAACCCTCAAGACCACTCCATTTAAAATAAAGCATATTAATCTTTCCCAAGTTGGAAATCTAGTTTATTTATGATCTAAAAAAATTTATGACTATCAACGGCATCACCCTAGGTTCCACAACAAAATAAAATCCAAGAAAAACATGAACTTGGTAACTCGTCATTTGGCAAGTAATTGCAGATTCCATATATGAATCAATATTTGATACTATGTTGAGAGATTTAATTACCTGCATTATGAAAATCATGGCAACAGTGACAACTATGATCAACGGAAGATGGCTTTGACTCCTCAAAGACGACCCAAATTTCATCATGTAATCTCTCAACAATGAGGGACGAGAGTAAGCATCACTTGGACTATCTTGAGATAGACTATTAATTTGCTGCTTAGGGTGTATGGATGCAGATATCTGTTGTATAGTAGTGTGATCCCTAGGCTCATAAAACTTTTCAGCAGACTGAACTGTCTCTGCTTCTTCTGCAGGACAAACTTCACATTTCTGAACCGTGCTAACCGTAGGAATACTATCTGATTTATAAAAAAATGTCACAAACCAATCAGTAAGTAAAGTTAAAATAATTGCACAACCAATGGTTTATATGTCGATCTGCAATACCAAGGAATCAGATATCATAGAGAAAAGCATTCAATTATGTATATGTACAACAGTCTAACCTTCTGGTTTTTCAAGGTTCTTCAAAAATTCATGCGCCTGAGAAAAATAGACATTGAACGCACAAAAACTCTAAGGTCAGTACCGAAACTATGACCAACTCCAAATTCTACATTGATCATTTTTTTTAAGAAACAGCTTTTTATTGAAACAAAAAGCAATGTACAAGGAAGCGGACAAGGAGTCCACTTTAGATAGCTAAAGACAGCGGCCACAGATAGAGGGTCAGCAGCCCATCTGTTAATGCTAACTCAAAGCTTAGAGTTGGATCAAAAAATGAGTAGATAAAGGAATAGATGATACCATGTTTATCCAGGTAGCAAAAACCTCTCGACATTCTTCCAAGGTAGACTGCACTATCTTTCCTGTAACACAAACAGGACTTCCAATCAGATCAAGATTTAGATTTCTTAAACTGACAATAAAACATTTTAGCAAACACACATGCTTTTATAAAGTGAAGACACGAGTGCCAACAGTTTTCTAATTACTTACATAGTAAAGCCTTATGTTTAACATAAATACATTAATACAATGATACCCCATAAAGATGTATAATTTATAATACGTTTAACATAGATCCATTAATGAGTGACTAATTATGAATCAGTAACACTTGGTAAAATAACATTGACCACACATATAGGGACAGCGAAGGTTGGAATCTATAAATAGACTCAAATATATGGGAATTTAATGAGTATTCATTTCTGGAGTCTTAGATTCACGTTTAGGTATCAGAAGTGGGGGAACTCATGAAACCGAGACGGAAGCAATGGGAAGGGAAGGAATGGGGTTGCATATACATATCCACAATCACTCTAATCTGGATCAGGGGTTTGAAGTAGATTTACATGTTAATTCTACTTGTTAGTGAACACAAGGAACTCATGAATTGGAATAATTAGAACTAACAAAATCACATTTTGATTAAATTTAATAAGTAATCCACACTTCCCTAAACTTACTAGTGACTCAAAGTTAAACCAGCTAAACTCGCATATCATATTTTCTTAAGAATCAAAACTTATTCATGAGCCGGAATAACCTCACAGATTGTAATTCCGCTTCCTGACACAATTAAATATCTTTATAACCTTATTTTTTTATCCATATTATTATATTTCTTTTTCCTAGAGATTGTATAACTTAAAATTCATGGCATACCATATATTTTACTTGTACAACATCCAACTCTTATATAAAATTAACCATTTTGGTATTTGAAATTGTGCCTTGACTGTATTTGACACGTCAGTCATTACTTTGGAATATTTGATGCTTCTTATGCTTTTCTCATCATGCGTTCTTAGGCTTCATGGCGACTCATATAAACAATTGTAAACTCATGAGCGAACACGAGAGGTGAAGGGCACACCTTTCCAAACAGTTCTCTTTGAAAATGCTACATTCAAGTAAATCTTCAAATTGCAGCATTCCTTTGATCCATCAGTATCTCGCTCCACATTCCAAAGCCCCTATTTGGATACATCAAAACAAAAAGTGACTAACGTTTTTAGCAAATAAATGTTCAACAAAGATATATATTGATTTCTATTCGATCCAATTCTACAAAAGCTAAATGTTCAATATCACAATCAATAAATTATTACTATAACTTTCAACGACCTAGTGTAGCATAAATTTTAAAGGGAAGCTGACATCATAAACAAATAGAGCGGAGAAATGGATCACCTCAACCCGGAAATAATCTCCATAAGGCACATCATTGATCTCTTGTGATGTCTCAATAACTAAATGACTGTCAAAAGTCACAAGTACCACAAAAATTACAGGAGCTTTAGAGCACTAAATGAACTATATCAGGAAAATGTCATTTTCATACACTATTATGCGAAGTACCAAAAAAACATAAAAAACATAAATAAACAAAGTAGATAGATCAGAATCGAATTCAGCACAATCTGGCTCAACCAAAAACAAATTTGGATATCCCAAATTGAGAAGGCACACAGTTCATTACTTCACCGTATTCACAATAAAACAAACTGCCAGAACTTATTCAAGAAACATTTTAAATGGTATAGTAAGCAACATCATATCAACCTGTTTCTGTGTACTCGAAATTTCTGGAGCTCCTGACAGCTACCGAATTTTGCACCTTTAAGAAAAAACAAAACGTTTAAAAGAACGGAAATATAAAATAATCCACCAACAAAATCATATATAGAATGATAATGCAACAATACCAAAATAGATTTTAATGGGATGCTGAAATGAAACATCACGGGCATGTCCAAACTTTTCATGCGGTTGCCATGAAGTGCACCTGAACTCTGCGAAGGATTACAAAAGAAAACAGCCGAAACATACAAAAAACAATTTCCATCATTATGATCACAAAGAAACTTGAATGAGTGCATAGTTAAATACAAAGAATTCATCAATATCAGAATATTTACCTTTATCTCCACAACTTTTATGAAATGATTCAATGAACACATCATCAGAGTAAAAGAAACGAAAGAAATCTTCAACCTTTATCTGCATGTCAAAAGGCACTCATAAATTCAAGATACTTTTAACAAGTGGAATTGTTATTGAAAGAAAAATCACATTGCTAACTACATATTATTGAACTATTGCTCTCCCTCAACCTTCGATCTAATAAGAAAAACCTCCCCTTAGATTTGAAATTACACATTTCCCTTGTATCTATATCACTCGTAATGATATATAGGTGATGCACCATTATACCTCAAGCAGTTAAACAACTATCTCATCACTCACTCCAATTGTACCTGAATTTTACTGTCCTTCCCTAAATGTATCTAAATTTTCATGTATCACGCACTCAAAAGTGATGCATGAGAACCACTGAAGCTTTCATGGTAGCGTTCATAATTTTCAGAAAACTGGAAATCCAAATCAAAACATTTTCCAAAGTAATTATTACAGTACAATGTTAATGTTAATGCAAGATTCTGCTACCACAGTGGCCAACAGGTAAAATGTTGTGACACAGCATTTGGATACCATAAAAACCTAAAGGTTAAAAGATCAACATTTGGATATCAAGTCAAACTTTAAGGCAGACGAATGTACTTGACACAGCAAATACATTGATTTATGGAAATTATCAATATAGTTGCAGACAAGGAGAGGAAATACCGGAAACTGCGACTCCGCAACCTTCGTATAAAAGTCTGGAACTGCATGTCACATATAACCAGACAACTTATTATTCATTTATAAAACAAAAACAGGAACTAATGAAAACAAAATCAGTGAGCATTTATTAAATTACCAAAGATGCAGTAGCTCTGCACACATTTTACTGCACTTAGCAAACCTTGAACCCATTACCAGCATAATCCCCTATCCTTTTATCACTAAGAGCCTAGTGACTTGTGCATGAACAATTGTGTCAATCTAAAATAAATGCACAGGAAGTGTTCTTTTACGCACCATTGATATATGCATCATATGGGTGGAATCTTTTTACCACTGATCCTGACCTTGTGTTGGCCAATTTACAATCAACACACACATAGCCCAACCCAAAAACTAATGATCCCCAAGCCAAATGCAAAATCATCTTTGACAAATGAAGCAACATTAGCAATTACTGTATATGTAGAGTAAAACTTACTGTTTGGGGCATCAGAATCTTCTTCCTTCCAAATCAAGGTTTCACTTGAAGATGAAGGTTCACCATTCAGAACTGGTTCTGTATCCTCTTCAACAACACCTTCTGGCTCTGGAAGCAACGTCAACACAGAATCGTCTTCAACTTTGGGTGGGAGCTTAGAATCTTCTGAAATATGAGTATTCGCGTTCCTGAACCACACAAGCAATAAACATTGACGCGTTAGACTGATAAAAATCAGATATTAGTGTCAAACTCTAATGGTATGGAAGTACCTGTTAGTAGAATCCACCTCATTAAGTAAGCAATTGGAGCTCTCCACTTCTTTTATTGCGACTCCATTTTCTTGGTTTTTGGTCTCAGCGATTGATTCCTAGAGAAGGAAGCATTCATATAAGAGGGAGGAGAAGGAATAAGGGTTTACATACACTAGGGGTTCAGTCCTTTGCATCAAACTCGTATCATCTTTCCATCAAGCACCATATGAGGTGAGTCGATGCAATTATGAAAATGCAGAAAAGATAAATAACTGCGCAGAACTTAAAAGTATCATCATAAGACATGCAAAAAACTGATGATGCATTACAATTAAGTTTAATACATATCACAGGCATTTCATGTAAACTACGAGAGGTGTTTTTTCTTTCATGAACGATGAACATTACAATTAAGGTAAACAACAACTTCATGGTTAAGTTTTTTTTACCCATCCCAAAACAGAAAAAAAAACAATTTAGTACAGATGATTTCTTCATCATGACCACATGAGAATCATAATGACGATCAATCTACATCTTTCTCATATCCCAGGTGTCATGCCTGTGTACCAAAAAGCAGTCAATCCTTATCATTGACTAAACAAGGAAGAAAGAATAATGAGCTGATGTGACCAAGATCTGTAAGCTGCAACTGACAAAAGGAATCCAATAAATTTAAAGTAAAAATTACTGGATGCCCTGTTCCAGAGCCTTCGTTGTTCAATTCGACACAGATGCTTTTGAAATGGAAAACTATGTGGGAGATAGAACCCAAAAGTTTTACATCGATGGAGCAGATAGCAATGTGACAAACTGAAGTTCAAAAGTTCACAGGGCTGAAAGATTAAGCAAAGAAACAGGAGAGAATTTCTACTAAAGAAGATTTTCAAAGATTTAAGATTAATTCTTGCAACACTACTGAATTTTTGAACTTACAATTATAATGGTTTTTTTCATAATCCCTTACAATGATAGACAGAGTATATTATATTCGTATCACCAGCTACAGATACAACAATCAAGAGATAGACACACCAGAACACCTAATTAAGAATTATCCCTCATAACTCCTCTCAGCCACCAGAGATGATGAAATAATCTGTAAATTACGTTATGAAACCAAAAGAGATTGAAAATCTTATGCAAGTACTAGTTTTGCACTTAAAATCATGGATCTATGGACCTCTCCAGATCCCTTCACAATCCGGACCACTCAGAAATCCATCTGTGGAGCAAATAATTTTTTTTAAAGGGAGAATGTGGTTTGTGCCATGAAATACCTAACAACTAGAGAGAAGACCCAACTACAACAGTATATCGTTATTTTCTATATCAGCATTGCCCCAGTATGACATCATTCATTATGGTAATTCATGGGGAGAAAAAAGTAACCACTAACTGTTGTTCATTACAGGTTGATTCACTACAGAAGTTGTTTGAATGAATATAATAAAAATAAAATAAAACCACATTTCTCACCAGTAAAAGTTGTTCTGTAGCCACTTTGGCACCATCAACATATTGAGCCCAACCGTCATTTATGATTCTGTAAGCTTCATCTCGGGACAGAAAGGATGCAAAGAAGTACTGCCAAATCAAAGTGATGTAAGACATGGAAGTTGATACTGAAATGGCATCAATAAAGGTGTAAGCTAGTGTATATCACCCGGTACAAAATATACAGGGATACAAACTGCAGATATAGCACTACCTTCTTGTCTCCAGCAAAAATTTCTAATGCATTAGGAAAGATCCCTGCCGTCTTTGCTCTTCTTACACTTGTAACTTCCTGGAATGGGATTATTTTCTGAAGTAAAATGAATGTATTAGTACATGATGAAAAATTCTTCCAGGTTCATAACCAAATTTGAAATCATAAAATATATAGCAACTAAAGCGAATCATATTCGAAGCTCCTAAAACAATTTCTAGAACTGACAAGATCCATTGAAATGGGTGAATTCATCTCCAGGCATGAGGCAGAAACTCATCCTAGACTATATCACTTGAGAAATGTTTTTGAGATCAAAGTTACCCTAAATTTACCGGTTATCCACTTTTAGTGTTTCATCTACAGTGTGATCCAACAATTGTTTCTTAGAAGTACTCAAAAGATACAATATTAATTCCATGAGGCTTTGTGATTGAATCTCAAGCTGGCATACAAATTTCCCTCCTTGATCAAATATTTTTTTATGTCAAAGGTTCTTAAAGGGATTAGTATCAGTATCAATAGTTCTGCTCTTTATGGGACCTTTTATTGGAGATAAACAACAATGATGAAAAGGAGGGAAAGACTACACTTTTATCTTTCTCATCGACAGAAAGCAGAGAAATTGAGAAAGCTCACTGGTTCTTTCAAATATTCATAAAGCACTCAGCAAATTTCTGTATTTGTTAAACTATAAGAGTTTAGGTATGTCAATGTTTAACATGATCAATCTTGAGTTATAGCATATTCAGTACTCTCATGTACAAATGATTGCAAGTTGTGGTATTTAATACCACAATTGCAAAATTTAATATCCAAATTGATAGGTTGTGCATAAGTTGAAGACCGTACCTTTGTCTCATATCCAAATATATTTGAGTAAAAGCAAATATGATGAACAAACAGGTACATATGGCCCTTCAAACGATAGATACCATGTTAGAAACGCTAAAGATGCAGAATCAATCAAGAAGTTAAAGAGAAAATATGAAATTAAACATCCAGAATACAATTGAGAGAATGCTAAAGCAATATAAATACAAAATAGCACAATAGATATAACTAACAAGAATAGTTCAACTCCTGACTTACAGCTTAACTAAACTAACCTGAATAAGTATGTTCTCCTGGAATGCACAATTGAAATCTTCAATGAGGGCCTGCAGTGAAAAAGAGAAAAGAAATGTCAAACATATATTCCAATAGCATACAACTGATACTCAATTCTACGAGTAACGGTCTCAGTGTGTGTGTGTGTGTGTGACGGTAATTGAGACAGAAAGAGAAGAAGAACCTGACTTTTGTTTACTAATAAGCGCACTAAAACAACAAGGATAAGAAATATAGATATATTTGAATCAACATGTAATGGATTGTTTCTCCAGATCTGTACAGAACCACTTTGATATCCAAATTTGTGCTACAAATTTGAGAACCTACAAGGCTATAAATTTGTGTATATTGCTGGCAGTTATCAAGCGACACGTTAAATAGAATTAGCACTGGAAGTACTTTTGATTTTAAGTTTTACCACAACTGTATGGTTAAGATATCCAAAGACGACCAGATATCTTAACTCTTCATCATCAATAACTTTGACAGCTCAAACATTACTTCCAAAGTCCCAATCTATTAATATTGTAGGATAGCTACCCATAAGTGGATTTTAACTCTTGATAATAATTCCTCGATTAAATTTTCTTCATGATAATTCGTCAAAAGGTACCATTGAAAAGTGAAAAAGGACTGGTAACAAATTTATTTTTATCATAAGCACTCCCGAAACTCAGCAAATTGAAACCAATTTGGATCAAAATGTAAAGGCGTAAACTTCAACCAAAATGAAGCACCGAAAATAAAAATTTCTTTCGCTCACTTCATCAGGGGGAAGCCGAAACAACTGGCGATACTCTTCACTCCTCAACCTTGCAGCAGACTGTAAAAATTAAAGCAAAGCAAATCAAACACATAAGCACATTGACAAGCAATGGAACACATAAGCACTTCAACCAAAAGCACAAGCATATATTATCACTCATAAGCTCCTCCCTTACTAAAAGTAGCTTCTTCAGCAAGTGCTGAATTCTCTAGAACTAAGCTAATTTCCAATGCAACATCAAAACAAAGCCATAACAACCTCAACCGAATTCGAAAGCAACCATTTCCAAAACTAAGGCAGCAGAGAGAATAAATCAAGAAGAAGAAGATAGCGGCGGACCTGATCGGCGGAGGAGGGAGAAGGGAAGGAAGGATCGGAGCGATCAGGAGTGTCGGTGGAGCATGAGACGAGCGGAGAGGACGAGGCGGCGTCGGAGTCGGTGGAGAATCGGGACGGCGAGGGCTCGACGACGGGGTGCTGCTGCTGCGGCGAGAATTGGTTCCTATCAGGGGAGGCGGAGACCACGGCCATGGTCGGGTCGGGTCGGGTCGGGTCGTGGGAGAGTCCGAAAAGCAAGAGAAGAGTCGGTTAGGTTGTTGGTGGAGTTTTGTGGGGAGTCTACGTCAGTGTTTAATGGGAGGGAAAGATGCGAGTAGGAGTCAGGGAAGTCAGTTGACGTTGACCCTTGGGGACACGTGCCGGTTATATCATTATCGGCTGACGGAATTGGTTTGATGGCTGTTACGTTTTCGCGGATAAAGTTGTAGGCTCGGGTTAGGTGGGGTTATAATCGTGGAGTTGGGCCTGAGTCGAGGCCCAAGAAAACTGAATGGACCTATATGTGCAACGAAAGGCCCAATAAATTGAATAAAAAAAGCATTCCGATGCCAGGATTCGAACCCGGAAATTCTCAAACCGTTGAATTTGTATGAGCTACACCGCATGGATGTGATACAATTCAATTTACAAAATACTTAAACACACATCACGCGAATCGATCCCAAAAAGCCCTTTGGATACATTGAAAGTCAAGAACACGCAACCATTGATCCCACCTCTTGAGCCTATGAACAGATGTGCGGTCTCCGGTATAAGCCATGCTGCGAGCACCTCCTATTTATTTATACTTGGATAATCATATATCGACGACTAAACCTATTTTTTGCCTTTTTCCCATCTTCAACCATTTTCCGACCAACTTAGGGCCTGTTTGGTACAGCTGTGGCTTTGAAAATAAGCTGGCTGTGGCTTATTCTGAAAATAAGCTGGCTGTGGCTTATTCTGAGAATAAGCAGCTGACAAGCAAAGCTGCTGAGTGTTTGGTAAATTGACTTTTTATAAGTGCTGTGAATGATAGAAGCAGAGACAGACTGTTTGGTAAATTAGCTTTTTAAAAGTGCTTTGAGTTTGTAAATTACTAGTTTAGCCTTATAATATGTTTTTACTTTATTTATTTGGTAATGTTTTATAATATAATTGCTCATGAACCCTTATGTCTATATATTTTTTATGATTTATATATGGGGTTTAACTTTTCAATCCAGAAAACATCCACCATATGGATGCAATCAAAACAGAAATTGAGCAAGGAAATGCATGCCATAACAATGAACGCATGCATTTGAACTGTTAACAAGAACACGATAATATGTACCTCCAATTGTCTCAATGTGTCTAACAACATGACATGTTTACTCTGAAGAGCCTTCAACTGGTTTTGCAGCTCCGAGCTTTCTGAAAGCATAATCGACTCGCAGTCTTTGATCACTGGCTCACCAACTCCCTCCTGTGCTAATCTTAACCTTAACTTCTCTGTTGAAATAACTACATCCTCTGACGTCGATGTGCAAGATCTGCAAACATATATTCAGTTCCTGCAACTGACAAGAACATTTATTCAATCACGAGAAGCAAAAGTCATAGAACAAATCACGAGAGAATAGAAACACTGATGCAGTTCATTGGAAACCATCTCTACATTAATGATGCTAAGTCTCATTCTAGACTACAAGGTGATCTTATCGAACACTTGTGGCAGCTGCATGGAGGAGATTGAAATATCATTTTGCAGTATTCATCTTATTGAATGTTTCAAATGAATAAGGGAATAAAAGATAGTAATTGTGTTGCTCTTTCTTTTTCCTCAAATTCGTACTCACTGTCTTTTGAATTTGTACTCACTGGTATGTAATTTGCCATTGTTTAGAACTTTACATATTTAAGTTTTCAACTAGCATAAATAATGCAAAAATCTGTAAAGAGAATGAATCAAATCAAGGCAAAATGTCATTATTTTGACAGCTTCTGTTCACAAATACAAAAGCCATGGCAACAGTTCAAAAAATTCAAAATAAGAAAATAAACTCAAGTTTCATGATTGAAATAAGGAAAAACTGAATCATATGAAATCAAACTATGCAGTTGCCAACTTTATGCATCTTTGGCAGCTCTTTATGCGATAAACTGACATCTAGTTTCCATCAGCAGCTCTTTTTGCCATAATTTCTTGTTAAAGTCCTCTAAAATATTGTGCATGAATTGGTTCCATTGTAGAAGTATCCATTGCCATTATCGCATTGTCCTCTTTTCGAACTTGAATTGCAAGTTCCTGTTTCCTCAGCTTGATGTTCTCGTTCAGCATCATACATCAGTTGAAATTGCACATCCTCTTGATGAGCATGTTCAACTTTCAGAGCATAATAGTCTCCTAATTCAGATTGGACTGCTCCAACTTTCTCTTTAGCTTTTGCATTCTTTGTCAAGGTCTTGGCAGCCTTTTTTCCTATAGGCCTCACCAAGCCTGGAGCCTCATTTCCTTGACCATCACCATCAGATGGAGTGACAGTTAAATTTACTATATGCGGGCTAGCAGATGGAGTGACATGAGATGAAGTTGCAGGAATCGTCTTTGGTTTCTTCCTAGAGAGTTCCAAGTTCCATTTTGGGTGGAACTTCAACAGATTCCAACAATGCTCATATGCAAAGTTTCTTTTCAACAACTCCCTAAACTTTTATTTGGCTTCCAGCATCTGCACAAACATAAAAAGAAGATATAGAGTTAGTTATTATTAGGATTGGCTATTGCCTTAGACCACTCAGCAGCATAATAAAAAATAACTTCAAAAGGATTAAAAGGGCACAAGTATATCTCCTCAAAAATACACTTGCATCTCCCCTTCTAGAGAAACCAGCAGCAGAAAACAAAAAACACATTACACAATAAAGCCACAGATGGTTCAAACAAGCCGCAAGCTACATTGGTTCATATAATATGTAATCAAGTAAGAATTCTTCCATAATGCCAAATTCATATTGCTACTAGAGAACTTGCCCGAAATTTCAATTGGTACTCTATGCTTTATCATGTTGTTTATCAAATAAGACAGTTATATCAATGTTGCCAGATAGCCCGTATAAGCCCAAACAAACAGGCTGTTATCCTCCGGATCAACCGCGGCCTCTTTTGGAATTTCAAATATTATAATCCACTCCACAAAATCCCACAACAACAAAAATCTCATCCCCGATGTGTATTCCACAAAGGGATCCATGCAAGGGATAACAAAACCACCTATAGGCAGTGCCTTGAGCGACAAGGCAAGTGGCTCGAAGCGAATTAAAACAACGTCATCTGCCTTCATGTAGTCATATTTGCGCAGGAGTGGTAGTTTAGGGAGTGAGGAGAAGTAGGTGTGTATGTTTTTCGCTATTCATATTCTCAATGCAGTTGAGACTGAGGACGTCATCAAAATGAAGCAGTTCGAGGGCGACTAGGGCATGTTGCCCGGGTTTGTGAGCTGCAAAAAATGAAGTTGATGTGGATGGTGAAGAGGGGAGAGGACTAGATGCCATAGACGAGGTGGAGGAAGTGGCGACAGTAGCAGTTGTCAGCGCGGGTTAAGATCCCGATCATGAGGCTGAATTGGGGTTTACGGTGGATAATTTGAAGGAATCATTTGGTGGTGGAAGCTTTAATTTAGAACTTGAACATTGGAGAAGATGATGATCAACAAGAGAGAGAAAGATTGACGGTAATGTAACTATGCAGTTGTTCCTCTGCATTTTTTCTCATTCGTTCTTGATCTGGGTTCTAAATATGTCACTACTAGAAAATGGGGCAGTAGGCCCAGCCGCATTTCCGTCCTTATTGAGATTATAGGGAACAGAACCTGTCCATTTAAGCGTTTGGAGACGAAATTTCTGGTTGTGCCCCCATGTACCATCTCTAAATTGAGTTTTTACAACTTTGGTACTGAATAAGTTGTCTGTCCCACCTGACCATCAAAGACTCACACACTCTCTTTTTCTCTCTCTGACAGGTAATATAGTATTATAAAATGATCTTTTCTCAATGTCCGTTCCCATATTTGATTGTATAACTTGATACACATATTCAGTCCGTTCCCAACATGTAAAAACTAAATTAAAAAAATGAAACTTTCAACAAACCACCAATTTGGTTTGGAATACATATCTACACACGCTTAAAACACTAAAGCATGATACCCTCGTCTCATCTTTTTCATCGTAAATCTAACAAGGTTTACCTCTTAACTTCTCGAGATAATTCCTGAAATGACCATTAAGACAAGCTGGTAGCTTTCCGAGACATAACATAGACTAACTTGTAGTCGACACGTATGCTATACATTTATAACTGCCACACTTGGCATTTAACACCAATGTCTTCCGCATGCAATGATGGAAATGCTACTGTCCATCACCGTGGAGGAAACTCATACATCTCTTGCACCTTTCGCGACTAAAGAGACGTGAACCTTCTACACTAGGCCTTGAAGCCATGGGCGTTTATCTCCTGCGTCCATAAATCAAAAATTCTCTTTTCACGTTCCTGGTACACAATACGATCTCAGAACTGCTCACTCGGGCTAATGAATCCGCGAAGCGCCTTCGTACCAATATGAATGTCATCCTTACACATTTCGCCACAACGAATTTCCTCATCCTACTTCACTCTCTCGGAGAAGAGTTCACAGTAGGGCATTTCACAACAATAAGAGCTATCAAGCTCGCACACTAACTCATGTGTGCTCCGGTCCTGTCTAAAGGAAAAAAGTTCAGCTCAAAATCCTGCATGCATCTCATGGTGCTTCCATAAACAATTCCTACACCATAATCCAATATTGCACCAATTAGCTCAATCTTGAGAGGTTCTGCCCGGACCTGCTCTATTTAGAAATGATCACCTAACAATTCTCTACGGAGAGGGTCCCTCTGACCTGCTATATCCGAAAAGGATCACTTGACTGCTCTCTATGGAGAGGGTCCCCCTGACCTGCTCTCAGCAACCCTGAGCATTTGAAAATGAAGGCTCAGGGAAGAACACACAACGTTAGAGTGAGTGGACAAAAAGAATATCCATATGCATGTCTCAACGGGAAAAATCCCAAATAATCGTTCCAGAAACCAAAACGTAAAATGTCAATCTCATTGGCTTGTAAATCAACATTAAAAATAGTGAAAGAGGTTTCACCATGACGGAGAGTCTCCCAAACTAGGGTCGGAACCTTTAAGGCTACTAAGTAATATGACGACCCTTCATGGCGGAGAGATTCCTTCATGACAATGAGCCTCTCAGGCTAGAGTCGGAACCCTTTAGGGCTACTATTTCCCTGCTCCACTTCCAAAGTGAGGGAGGCCGTATGGCTAACTAGCATCTTTAAATAATATGACGGTGGTGATGAAAACAAGCAGATATGAAAAATCATTATTATATGACTCATCCCCGGTAAATTAAAACATGCATCTCATGCATGAGGCACGGTTTTCCGACCGCCCTAAAAACAATGGCCATAAATGAATTTCAAATGTAATCAACATAACGTAAATTCCAGCCGATATGACAAAGGAGTTTACGGGAGGGGAGCTTCCGGGCCCCACCGGCTCATTAAATCAATAAAATTTATAAACCATAATTTTCCAAAATAATTATGAACTTCCCCCAAGACCCACATGTTAAACAATAATTGAAAATAAATTCTAAGGTCCATACGCTCTGTCCCGGTGAGAATAATAGCTCTACACCGACTGAATCTGGCGACCCGAATAATATATAGCTAAGGTCCGTACGCTCGATCCCGGTGAGAATAATAGCTCTAAACTGGCGGAATCTGGCGACTCGAATAATATATAGCTAGGGTCCGTACGCTCGGTCCCAGTGAGAATAATATAGCTCTACACCGACAGAATCTGGCGACCTGAATAATATATAGCTATATATTATTACTAATATAAACAACGATCTCTTATTATAAGGATAAACATACAACTTTCCTTCACACATTTGTATGAGAACGAAGTATAATTTTCTTACTTTGTTAGTTCCAGGCAAGTATTCTCCAGGAAAGTGCTTGGATGTGTACATAAGGCCATTAATCGAATAGCTCCTGCAGCTATGAGAATATGGAATCTTTAATTTTGATAGGTATGATAAGACTTCCTTCTAGATGAAAGCATCCGTTATTTTCACCATCAGTGATTTCCCTGCTCTAAGAATGTTGTCTGGTCAAACTACCCATGGATACAAAGCTTTCCTAGTATGTATAGATCAGGTCAATTCTAGTCATCACGCCAACAATGGTGGTTCGATGCAGAAACATTTGATGGGACTTAAGAGCATGGTCAGAAACAAGAAGGGAGGTCTGGTCAATGGATTCTGGATAAGCTAAACCAGCAGTGATTTGGATTTTTGAGTAGCAGTAAGTATGTAACTGACTTGAATCCTCCCGCTCTTGATGACTTTAAGTATTTGACGCACAAGAGTCCATTCTTTGAGTTGTCTTATATATTGGTCAACGTTGAAAATTAGACACAACTTAGATGCCATGCATTTTTTTGTCCTTTAAGAACTGTTATAGTCGACGGATGCATAGCCAACGAAATATTTTATCGGTAATAATCTTTGCCGACGAAACTATGCGTCAGCCAGGTGGCAGATAGTTTGTTGACTAAGCTGTAACTTAGTCAACGAAAAATTTTATTTTGTCTGTTATGGTCTTAACCGACGAGTCTTAGTTGATAGATTTTAGTCGTCGGACTTTCCGTCAGCTATTGGCTTTGCAGGCGAAATATTGGTCTGAGCCGACAAAAACTTTTTGTAGGCTTTGAGCCTTAATCCACTAGTGTGCCCTCGTATGAAATGACCAAAACTGAAGGGGTGAACAATCTATTGGTCAAGGACATTAGGTCGACCGTACAGAACCTAGTTGGAATCAGGGCTAAGACGGTCAACTACCTTGAGCAACCGAAACAGTGGAAGGTGTGGAACACATTATCGATAAGTATATGCATGAAAATGAAATTTACTTAGTTTGATTTATTTGGATAGTTTTCATATACATTTGTCGAAGTATTAAATTTGAATTTATTTCTTAGCCATGGACTCTTGGGATGAAAATGACTCTGTGACGTTCAAGTGGATCATGCACACGGCCCAAGCTAGGTACAAGGAGTGGAAGTGACAGTGTCACAATGTTTACAAAGAGCATGGAGCAGAAGGGATGTCGGGGGAGTTCTATGGGAGGGAGAATGAGCGAGTCTTTCTTTGCACGTATTTTGAGAGCAACGGGTTCAAGTTATGTGTTTAAACGTTTATTTTTTTAGGTAATTAACTTGACCACTATATTTTTTAAGAAAAAAATATAAGTTGTTAGAATAATACAATTTTTTTAAAAATAAAATAATATAACCTCTTTAATATGAATCATTATTTTGTAAATTAACTTCACCTTTACATTATTTATTTAGAATAAAATATTATTAAATATAATATTATAAAAATTAATTAATGATATTTTAATTATATCGTGTATTAGAAACTCTCGAACACTAACAAGAAGAACCATGGTATGAAGATGATGCACCACCACAGCGAGTCTTCTTCTATCATCTACATCATGGAGGATCTGAGAAACAAAGGTGAGCCCTTGCTGATCATCAAGGGATTCAAACAGACCTATTAGAGACCTGATGACGAAGTCGCCACACAGAAATACGTAAGTGTATTTTCTTTAATTATTTGTCTTTTTATTTGGATACTTAGTATTAATTAAGAATGTTGGTGTTGGTTTTATTTTTGTTGAATGAAGAAACGAAGAGGCTTTGAGAGATCACAGACCGCAATGAACCGGAGCTCCAGCAGCGGACTGAGCGAACTGAGCGGGTTGAGACAACGACTGAGTGGTACCATGATAAGATGATTGAAGTTTGCGGATGGATGAACTTCGTCTTCTCTCGTCTAGGTCTGGAAGCTCCTCCCGACTTGTTTACGGCTCATCCTCTTTATTCTCCTCCTCATCCTCAGTTTTCTACGGCTCCTCCTCTATAGTCG
Organism: Comarum palustre; assembly: GCA_951800085.1. Classification (NCBI taxonomy): domain Eukaryota; kingdom Viridiplantae; phylum Streptophyta; class Magnoliopsida; order Rosales; family Rosaceae; genus Comarum; species Comarum palustre. Next base: position 11,768,249 of record OX637581.1, on the reverse strand, counting down.
TCTCCGGCATTTGACTTCGATGATGTTTTGAATGTCTGACGATCTTTCATATGATGAACTTAGTAGATCTAGTAGTTGTCGAACAATTATAATTATTTTTGTATAATTTTTATATTATTAATGTTTATGTATTTAGTTTTTATATAATTATTTTTATAACAACATAAACAAATATGAATTTTATTGGTAAATTAATTAAAAACTAAAACAAATAAATATCAATTTCTGAAGAAAAAAAATCCTCAGATTTTTATCACCCTAGTCGTCAGAAAAATGACAGTTCTATCAGTAAGGATAGAACCTTTACTGACAGATAAGTGAAATATAAGTTGGCTAAGAGTGAACAGATACCCGTATTATGTCGTCTGCTAGAGGCTTAGAGCTTAGCCGACGCAAATTTTTCGTCACCTAAGAAGCACAGATCCTAGCCGACGGAATAGTTCGTCTGTAAAGAAGTTTTTTTCGTTTAAGTACTGTTATAGTCAACAGATGTATAACCGACGAAATTTTCCCTCAGTAATAATCTTTATGGGCGAAATTGTGTGTCGGTCAAGTTGTAGATGATTTGTCGACTAAAATATAACTTGGTCGACAGAATAATTTATTTCGTCGGCTATTGTCTTAGTCGATGGATTTTAGTCGACAGACTTTCCATCGGCTATTGTCTTTGCAGACAAAATGTTGGTCTTAGTCGACGAAAATATTTCATCGGCTAAGAACCATGGCCGGCCTTGAGGCAAGACCAACGAGGCTTGTGTTTAGGGCGTCACAATTATAGGGCTTCTATATTTAAAAACTTTCATACTTAACATGTATTCAAATGAATTTTTTACTGTTTTTATTGCAAGTATACTCCAATTTTCAGATTTTATCTCTAATTGCATATGTTTTCCATTTGTATGAGTTCAATTTGATATCTAATTGACTTGTTAACATGAAAATAATTAACTTCCTTTCATTATGAATGTTTAGCTCTCAAATTTAATTTATTTATTAAAATTTTCATCATAATTATTTTTTATTTTTTATGTCTACGGCCTTCATAAGCACAAGACCGGCCGTGTAAGAGCCATAATCAAGTAGCGATTGATGCTTAGAACTTTATATATATATATATATATATATATATATATATATATATATATATATATATATATATGTGCATGTCTCATATCTGTTTACAGACTATAAGTGATAGTTTTTGTGCAGAACTTCAGGTAGTAGAATATGAAAAAAGAGATAGATTTTCTGCTCCTTGCAGTTTTGTTGCAAGTCCCTAAAATCGAAGATCCAGGAATGATTTGAAGTGTGAAAAACGAAAGGGAAGACGAGAAGCAAAGACGAGAATGAAAGGTGAAGCTGAGCGAGCAGACTCGGAACTTCCAGCGATTCAAAACGGCATCGATCCGTAATGATTTCGATACAGCTTCTAATCTCCTTTCGGATCTGAAGGTAATACCGATTTTCAAAACCTTTGTTTGCTTCAATTTGGACATGATTTTATAGCTACGAGTTGTGTTATTGTCTGGGTAGTGCTTAATAAGTTGATCAATTTTGTATATTTCAGCTATTTGGTTAGGTTTTTGTTTCAATTGGATGTCTGTTGTTAAGGTTGCGGCGATTGGGAAGCATTTAGGTCTTTTTGGTCTTTATAGATAAAAGGAGGAGATGGCCATGGTTTGAAGAGCAAGAGCTGAGGAGCCCTGACATTGCGGCCTTGGAATACGTTGATCTTAATCTCACCCACAATATTACCCAGGTCATCGTTTTTGTTTTTATACTCCTTAATGTTGTTGATAGGATAAAAAGACATCTTTCAGATAAAGCTAATATTTTTGTTGATGTTGGGTTGTCTTTTTTAAACTGCAAGAACTGGGTCATGTGAGAATCAGGCAACATGTGAACCCTTTTAGCTCTTCTTTAGCTGCATGCGACTCTCCAGAGTCTTCTCTATTTTTTATATATAAATAAAGTTTGGTAGCTGTAGATGATAGTTCTAATGTAATTTTCGATAATATTCACCTATTGAAGGATGTTGCTAATTGGGTAGATACCTGTGGAAGTACACAACATTGCCTCTCATGGTGAACATTGGAAGTGGTACAATTTCCATGTATATCTGTAGCTTTAGTCCTTGTGCTTCTTGATTTTGAGCAACTAGTCTTTTGTTTACATTTTGGTTCTTTAATATAATAAGAAAATCAACATTTTGAAAATGAAAAGCGGCAATTTCTTAGAGATTTAGTAAGTCATTACTTTGAATCTGGTAACGTTGAACACTTCAAATTATATCCTTGTCATCAACCTAGAAAGTATCTATGTATGATGTTTAGGGGTTGTAAAAGTATCTATCTATCTATCTCCTGGAAAACGATTGTGGCCATTGCCGTTCCAATTGCAGTCTCTTTGGTGCTTTTTGTGATCGGCTAATGTCTTATTACTAAGAGGGCTAGAAAGAAGTACCTATTTTAACTATTTTCTTCTTTCCAGGAATGTTGTCTTGAAAAGGTATATCAAGCACTTATTCCTCCAAACAAGACAATAGCTTAAGGTACAGGTTTCTCAATTCTCATAGCACTTGTTGGTCATGTTTGCACTTTAAGAAATTCTTTAGTCTCTTTGTTGTACATTGATTAAGGTTCAGTAATATACTGCATTTTGTACCTTCGAACGAAGACCCTATGTTTATATTTTAATGTCTTTACTTTGTTGGCTTTTTAGGGGAAAACAAGCTTGTTGAAACATAACATTTCTTCGTCTGCATAAGGAAAAACAAACTCATAGATTGGTTATTTGCAATGATAGTATTGTAAATTGAAACATAACATTTCTTCATTAGCATTTGTAATGGAAGTATTGTAAATTGGTTATTATTGATTCAAATGTGCATATATGTTTGTTGATCTTTGTCATTGTGTTTTCAATTACTTTTTGGTGGTAGAGTAATGGATTTTATATACCAGAAAATCTGTATATATTATTTTTTTAAAAAAATTTTGAAAAAAAATTTTATGGCGTTTTTCAAACTTCATTGAAAGATATTTCATGGCATTTCTCAAACGCCATGCTTTAATGGTGCTTCTGAAATGTAGTTGAAAGTTTGTTTTATGACGTTTTGTAAACGCCATGGAATACCTTTTAATGACATTTTTCAAACGTCATAAAACTCAACACAAAATGACAGCGCCAGTATAGACGGCGTTAAGAGACATCATCGAAAAACACCGTGGAAGATATTTTATGGCGTTTTTCAAACGCCGTGGATGTGCTTCTATATAGCAGTGACTACTGCCTATTGTATGGAAACTGATCTAGAACATATGGCATTGGAAATCGAAAAGCAGATTGATCATCGCAAATCCAAACCCGATATGCTGCAAATTTGGTGTTCGGTTTCCGAATGACTATTGTGATACATTTCCAAAAGCAGAATGACCCTACGAATCAAACTCGTAGTTTTGCCACGATCTGTGGGCCTTTTTGGCCATTTGAGTCTGTTTAGGGTTTTAAAATGCAGTTTTTCTATTTTCAGATAATTATTTTTATTAGTGTTTTGGATTTGGATTTTGTTTAATCCTTAGGTTTTTAGGCTTTGGTATAAGACTTCATAGGATTTGTTTACTCCTATATAAGGATTCTTACCAGTTGTATTCAACTATTCCTTTTATCAATAAACTTTGAGTTTTACTCACTCATTGTAGATTCAGGAGTAGACTTGTGGATTCAGATCTAAATCGTTAATGAATTCCAACACCCATATAGTTCTGATGCATCATTATACTACTGAATCAGTTCATAAAAGGTAGCATCCACAGACAATGATGCAGTATTGAAGAGTACATAGTAGCATGATGTAGTAGTGTTATATATGTACCGCACAGAAAATGATACAGATACAAATCAACTGGGCAGTAAATTGACAATACTGTTGGAGCTAGAGTTAGGAGCTGCCGACTTGTTTGAGGGAATCTTTTGAAGTGAAATCCCCTCAAAACTTATTCAGGTGAGGCGTGATCCATTCCTCCAAAGACAAATTCAAATATGGTGCATGTTGTTCAAAAATATCCAAGTATGATTCCTCCTCGAGGTAGATCCAGTGAGTTGGAATCTCCTCGAAGTCGATCATTTACATGCATGAAAGGATTCTTGATAAGTTGGACAACATATATTGTCAAACGAAGAGCCTCAGAATTGGTTATTTTGAGCCAAACCTGATCGAGCACCTCCACCTGCCACGAATAATTTTGGGACAATATCCAAGGCCCAAGCAATTGAATGAATATGTCATTAGTTGAAATGAACAAAAAAATATTCCGGTGCCGGGATTCGTACCCCGGAAATTCTCAAACCTTTGAATTTTTATGAGCTACACCGGATGGATGTGATACAACTCAATTAGCAAAATAATTAAACACATCGCATGAATCGATCGTGCTCGTCAAGCTTCAAAAACTAGAGTTTTAAGCCCCTGGTTACATTGAAATATTTAAGCACACGCAGCCACTGATCCCACCTCTTGAGCCTATGAACAGCCACCGTCTCCGGTATAAGCTCATGCGAGCACCTCCCATTTGTTCCCGGATAATCATACATCGCCGGCTTATTACTAAACCTATTCTTCGCCTTGTTCCCCATCTTCAACCATTTCCCGACCAACTTATCCTCCGGACCAACCACATTCTCCTTGGGAATTTCAGAGATTCCAATCCACTCCACCAAATCCCACGACAGCAAAAACCCCATCCCGGACATGTACTCCACAAAGGGATCCATGCTAGCACAAGGAATGACAAATCCATAGTACAAATCCACCCTAGGCAGTGCCTTGAGTGACAAGGCAAGTGGCTCGAAGCGAATGAAAACGTCGTCGTCTGCCTTCATGATATAGTCGTATTTGCGCGGGAGGAGGTGGGGGATAGAGGAGAAGTAGGTGTAGGTTTTGCCGCTGTTCATGTTCTCAGTGCAGTTGAGAATGAGGATGTCATCGAATCGAAGCATTTCGAGGGCGATTAGGGTTCTCTGCTCGGGTTTTGTGAGGCTGCAGAAGACGAACTTGACGTGGATGGTGGCGAGGGGAGAGGACTGGACGCCGTAGACGAGGCGTAGGAAGTGGCGGCGGTCGTAGTTGTCGGCGCGGGTTAGGATCCCGATCATGAGGCTGAATTGGTTTTGATTAGGGTTTATGGTGGATAATTTGGAGGAAGCATTCGGTTGAGGCTTTAGAACTTGAACATTGAAGAAGACGATGAATAGCAAGAGAAATAGAATGATTGAGGGTAATGTAAGGACTATGCATTTGTTCCTCTGCATTGTTTCTCATTGTTCTTTGATCTGGGTTCTGAATATGTAACTTATCCAATGAAGTATATATGTAACCTCCTTGAATAGTTACCATTTGTAACTGAAGCTGTGCATGTATAACATGTTGATATGCGTCTGCCTTCTTCATCATGTGAAAGAAACGCTTAGTGATCAGTGATCTTATTCGTGCATAAAGCTAGAAATTCCTCCTTGGAAATTGTCTGTTGCAGAAAATGAAGGGAGAGAGAGCTGAGGGGGTGAAAGCTTGTGCAGCTCACGAGAAGGAAATTGATGTGGGAATTGGGGTTACTTGTACAGTTGGACTTACCAGTTTTGTCTGGATTAGAATGGATGATATTCTACACCATGGCCACAATGGATGGAATATTCCGTCGACCTGTGATTTTGAAAAAAAAAGGTTTCTGATGGTCGAATCGACTTGCTTGGCTAGGCTTTCCTTTTCGTTGTTGCTTTCTTTGTAGGTTTGGCCATTCCTCTTTTTTGCTACCACCTAGGTTAGAACTTGGTAGCTTAGAATGGACCAAAAGTCTAAAGGAACATATAGCTTAAAGAAAGAGCTACAATTATTTGAAGTATATTAGATTGAATTTCCATAAACTACTGGTAATTTCAACTTTCGATTGAGTTATGTGTATGACTTCTATAAATGTGTCATCAAATCACTTTTCTTCTTTTGAAATCCTCAACACTAGCTAGTTTGAGTAATTTAGCTAACTTCTTTCACTCCATTTATTGAAGGGGATTTTCATGTACACCCAATTTTAAAAAGTGTTTTAAATAAAACTCAATCAAATATGTCCTATCCGATAGACATACAAAATGTATTAATTATAATATATATTATGTCCTATTTAAAAAAACAATTTACACAATTGTCAACATTCAATTATAACATATAAATACTCAATTGATGTTGTTTTAAATAAGTTGATTATGATTTTTTTCTAACACTAACATTTTTCAATCAATTTGCAAGAATTATGCAATTTTTATTATTTTTAAGAAAAATATCATCTAGGTGAAATGATGGAGTTCTTCATTCTATGATATATAAATAAGACACCATGATACTGTTATTGAGACTGGGCTTTCTCAAATCTGTGAGATTGGGTTGAGAAGGTTTCAAATTGGTGGCGTCAGCAGGACAACAATCATCCCCTAACATATTGTCTGGCTACGGTGACAGATGATGAATATGGGATCCCGGTCTAGAGGATAGGCGGTCGTGCCACAGTGAAAGTTCTCGGGGTGGTTCAGTGTGGCGGCGAGATGGTGGTGTTGCTGCTTATTGGGTGTGCAGGGTCTAATTGGGGTCTGAACTTGGGTTTGGGTTCTTTTTTCAATTGGGCATGGGCTTTTGCAGCAGGTCAGATTTGGATCCGAATTTGAGACCCACGAAGCAATCACATCGATCCGAATCTTAGATCTGAAACAACTGCTCATCTTGATCTGGTATTGGTTGTGGTTCTTAGGAGTTTGTTTGCTAATTTTAGAGTTTCTTACTCTTGGTTACTTTCGAACTCCTGGTGGGCAAATCACCTCTCCTAGGTGGTCATACTATCGATTATGGTCACCTCTCCTAGATGGTTATACTATCGGTTATAGTTACTATCACATTAACAATGCTACTATGGTGTCATATCAATCACTTTTATGCAGTTAAGCGATGTCATTCGACATCAAGTTACATCTTGGTTACTTCTCTATATAGATGCGTTTTTGCATATGGTTATCTTTATTGCTTTTTTATTATAAATGTGTCTCTGCATCTTGTTAAAGGGGTCTAGAAATTTGAGTTTTTATCTAATTTTCTATTTTAGTGGATGATTGAATAAGAAAAAATGAAAGAAAATGAATGCTCTTACAGTTCAATCAAACCCTAGTACCTTGTAGTGAACACCGTTATTGAACCTTAGTAATGGGTTCAGACTCAGATGTTAATTGAGTTCCTACATGTCACAGTCGGTTCATAATGTTCGGAGCTAGATTGGTAAAAAACATCAAGGAATTGAGAAACTCTCATCTTCATCACTGAAAGAGGAAACTACACCTTCAGTAAAACACATGAAATTCTCTCGAATCTTGGTTGATGAATATGTGCTATTCAGATCCCAATCGTCTCTAGTTAGTAGAGAATAACAAAAAGGTATCTATCCTCCTGGTTTAGTGCGGGATTCAAATCAAAGGTAATGTAACTGAGAACAGTCATATAGTTAAAAGAAGTCTCCGGTGGACCAAAGACCAAGTGAGCTATATTGTGAGAAAGGAATCATGAAAGAAACCCACTTTTTGAATGCCTTCATCCTCCTTTTCCTAATTCCAATGCCTAAAACCACACTTTCAAACCTCTAATTGCCAACTTTTCATAAAGCAAGGGACCAAATGCAAACCCAGGAGATTACAAAACACTTCTTTCTGGGTTAGTGTTTGTATGAAATTCTAGCATTTGAGTAGTTTAATATTGAGCTAATCATTTTGAACACTAAGTTTAAGCTTTATGGGATTAGTGTATTCACATGACAACTTGCGCAATCATGATCAACAATCAACGCATCATCCATTCATATTTTCTTATGCAATTTTCTATCAAGTATTTGGTGTTTGGAAACAGTTTCTACTCTAATGTCATACCATACATCGACATGAAATTTAAATCGAGTGTGGGATTGACCCTGCCGATTTAAGAAAGATCCCACTCCCACAACTCTCGCATATAATTGTATTCTTCTTACACAAAGTTGAGGGTGGATTTTAATGACATTTAATCAAGAAATTTAGTCCATTATAAGAGGGAGTCAATCAAACATCAAAGAATGCGACTTGGTAACCTAATTTCACAACATGTGGTCGACCTCTAATAAAAGTTTGTATCCCAGAGATGGTGTTGAATATCGAACAGTGATGGCCACATTTCTATGTCTTGCATATATGATCCTTTTCTTCAGTGATAAATCATCATCATGCATATCCTTTCAGATTAAGCACATCCATATCTCCAAACGTATCGACAGAATAGGAAAACTCCTTGTGGACAGAAGTACTACCTCTCCGGGCGAGTTGATCTGTTGTTTTCAGTTGGAGCCAGAGAAATGAAAGCCTTCCATTCTAGCTCCATGAATGTGACAAATCATTGATGGTGGCTCCAATATGTTGGACATTATAAACATGGACTGTGACTTGTGAGACATTTGTAATGGCGTACGTAGGTTCACCTATTCGATAAAGAAAAAAAATTGGGCACCAAGGAAAAATTATATAAATTTGAAAAAAAAATGTTAGAAGAGTTCGAATCTTACATACACTAGGAGAAGTTTATATGATCGAGTAAAGATAACCCTTTTGATTTTGTCCAATGCAATACCATCCATGAAGACAACTGCGCTCAGTTTTCATTTTCATGTTTAGTATAAATACGTTCTCAACAAGACGGGTAAATAATACATTGCTATGTCTATGTATATCATGTACTTATAAAGTTTGCCTCACACTCTCATACTATGCTAATATATATACTAGAATTATAAATAAGCTTCATGCATTTTAACCACTGGTGCCTCGTTCTATTACCAAGTACTGCGCGCTTTAAATTAGCCTGCTCTCGATATCAAATTTTAATGTATTTCATCATACAATATAGACATTGTGTTTGTTGGCAAGATATTCTTACAATCTCTCAAAGAGATACAATAAAACGTAATACTAAAAAGTAAAAACTACGAGTATATATGATAAATTGTCCGAAAACTCTAAAAGAACAGCACATAAACAAGCTAGTTATTCACGAATTCGTGGTAACTACTTGAAAAATACAAATGCATGTATGCGAAGGATCGGAGAGGCAAGAAATGCAAAACAAGCGGAGGATCGGAGGCCATGGACGATAGGTGGCAAGAAAGTCCGGTCGACAAGTCACTGCTGGTTATCTCCGATCGATCAAACAGTGGTGACTGGAGGTATCAGATTTCACATTCGTATTACAGTAAGTGAAGTCGTCGTAACCGTGAAACCGTTCTAAAAGCCCTTTTGTCAATAATCGAATGAGCTCCTGCAAAGGCTCCAGTGTTTTTGTTTTGGCGCTAATAATGTGGATGGGAGAGGCACGCCGATGAGGATTCGTCGTTTTCTGGGTTCTGAAGATTCAGCTTGACCGTTGTTAATTGGGTGTGTAAGATTTATCAAAGCCTAAAGACAAGCTGCAATCCTGCAAAGGTAAATTCTTGCTGATTTATTTTTGTTCTCTTGTTCGGATTTGGATCACGCGCCCCACATTCTAATTCCTTTTGTGTTTTTTTTCTCCTAATCTATTTTTTTAGAGCAATAGAGAGTTTTATTAACTGGAGTATAAATTATAACCATGAGAGATATTAGTGGTGGAAATAAATTTCTCACTCTCCTCTACCTACTCGAAAACCCTACGATTACAGTGGACAAAAACCGAAATGAGTTTAACCGTAACCTAACCTAATCCAGAAGTACCGATACATCCTTACAATCAACCTAAAGAAGAACCAACTCTTTTAAACACTATATGCCAAACTATCAGCATATATGTACAGGTAACCTCCCTATTACATTGACAACAAGAACTAACTGACGATAAAATAGTCACTGAACATGACACCATGATCATGACCCACCCAACAACACGACCAACACTACCCTATCAGAACCCTAAACTTTATCCAAAAGAGGAGGGACGACCAACACACCCTACCAAAAACCCTAAAACCACGCCCAAAAGGGAGGGACTACAACCAAAACAACATAAACTAAAAAAACCAAGAAAAAAGAAAAACATAAAATAACCCAAACCTGAGCCCATAATGAGCTCAGACCAAACCTCCTTGAATCTCAAAGTAGCCCACCTGAGGACTCGGCCCAAAATTCCTCTGTTTGATGTTATCCACTGTCTCGCCGCCGCAGCAACCAAATCGATGCCGTCGTGCTGCATAGAGAATCCACCCTTCATATCTGCAAAAGACATGGTAAGGAAGACGACCCAAATAGAACTCAAACAGGGGTTGCTATCCCACATCCCACAGCCTCTATGATCCACCCTTGAATCTGCACCACCATTTGTTCCGCCTATCCCACAACCACCATGATCCACCCTTGAATCTGTACAACCGTCGCCGATCTGCTACCCACCTCTACGGAAGACAACAATCGCCATCTCTGCATAGCCTCACAAATTGCTCTAATTGAGACGCCACCACAACCATAGCGGCACCACCACGCCAAGTCCATGAAGCCTCAGAGCAAACGCTGTATCACCGCCAGCAATATGGGTAGCCATCGACACCTCCCTATCAACACACCGTGTACAACTCGGACCTATGTCGAAACCTGAACTAGACAAACCCAAATGCCACTGCGCTTGAGAGAAACTAAGACCCGTCTAGTAGTATCCAAAATACGTCAAAGAGTGAAAGTACTAGAAAGAGAGCGCCGCTCTTCGCGAGAGACTAGGGTTACAAAGTGGTAAATCAACTTTGTTGAATTTCTCTCCACAAACATGGTAAATGACAAATCTTCAATGTATAGCTAGACTAATATCATTATTACTTTTGTCCAAAATAAATCATCAATGGTGATCAACATAATCTCATTAGAAAAGCATATCAATCATCAATAGCACAGTATATCTATGTGAAATGTCAATTTCTTTTTTAGAATTCGATGACTTTGAACATTGTCAAACATCGTCCTCATCTTAGATTTAGAGCGACTTGTTCACATTTTAGATCCACTGAAAATGTAAACAGAAATCTATCACATTAATTTCTTCAATCTCTAAAATTAACTTAGGAGAAAGTATTAAGAGGACTTGTCAAAGTGCTCTAATGTTTTTGAGATTCACAACTCCACAACTTTCAACCAAGTTTTTCTTGTATTTATGCGTTTGTCTAATGAAAACTTGTTAGACCGCAAGTGAAAAGAACATTGCAGGGTTCTCCTAATAGTAGGATGTATCTTGTTCGAACCCTAGCTAGAGTGTGCGAAAAACACCCTTCAAGAAGATGCAGTACATAAATTGCTCCTAAAATAGTATCTCACTCAAACCCTATTTAGCGAAAAAAAATACATGACAAATTTCTCAGTTAGCTAATTAGTTTTTTTAGTAAGAATGAAATTTCTTGATCATTTTTTAGTAAGAATGAAATTTCTTGATCTTTTGATTATTATTATTATTATTATTTATTATTTATTTTTTAGAAACCACTAGAGAGCCATTACACCGTGAAAATCATTACGATGGAGAAAAGAGAAAGTCCAGAAACCAAAAAATTGATCAAACCAAGAAAATTGTAAAATCAAATCAAATCAAGATCCTCAAATCCCCAAATTCCAGTACCTCCCAAACGCAACACCGCACGCGCCATCACCGCGTCTGGTTGATGCGCCTCGCCTCACCCAGAGACTCAAAGCCTCCGCTCACATTGAGAAAAGAGGAGGGCGCGTCGCTGTCTTTGAAAAAAGAAGTGTAGCGCAAAGAAGGAACACGCGCGGGTCCACCATCCGAGCGGGGTCCACACTCAGCTAAAGTGCGCAGCCCATACAAAAAAAAGCAAAAGCTGTAAAAACTCACTAATCTCCAAATTAAGCTGCTTTTCCTCTGTTCCTCTCGCTCTCATTCTTCTTTCTCGGCCTTCTAGAGAGAGAATGAGAAGAAGAGCTCTCTGGAATTTTGCACCATAACATTTCGTTTATTTATTATTATTTTTTTTGGAAAAAAAGAGAGCACAGTGTAGTGGAGAGGGACTGTGGTATTAGTGTCCTAATCGGAAGCCCGGCAGCTGTACGGCGTCGTTTCATTTTGCTTGGGTGCGTTTTCCGTGATTTTATTTATTTATTTTTGCTGTGATTATTTTTTGAGAATTGGGGCTGGGTTTGAGGATATTAGCCCGCTCTCATTTCGCATTGTGTTGCCTTGGAGAAATGCTGGGTTTTATGATGGAGTTTTGCTTGGAAATGAAGGCTTGCTTGAGCTTGTGGGTTTTTGTTTTTTATTTTTATTTTTTTAATATATTTGTTGTAGTTATGGACTGTGAGTGAAGTTGGGAATTGACTGATTCTTGGTTTTGATATGATCTAGTGGGGTTTCTGGAAGGTTTGATTGAAATGAGGAGGGTTTATGAGAAATGAGGAAAAGAGAGATTCATGTTGATGCTATGCACTTGCATTCTGAATAAACATTCCCAATTTGTTTGGTTTATTCGCAATCGAAATCGGGTTCTGTTTAATTTCTTGTTCTTGTGGTATATATGCTTCTGGGTGCTTAACTTAAGTTCATTAGTTACTGTTTTGTGTTGTTCCTGCTTCGAGTAATCTGTTGTTGAAGTAGGATGAATTCTGTTGCTGTTTTAGACTACCCTGCAGTTAAGATGTGAGCGTAAGTATGAAGTGTAGTCAATGCTGAACTGTGGTTGGATTTTGCAGAGGTGTGATTGGCGATTTTGCAATGCTATGGAGAGGGGTCCAGAGTCAAAGGCATTTCCTGTGAAATTTCCCATGGTAGGTGAGATCTCATTCACCCGTGCAACTTCAGCAAGAGCTGGAGGTCACTTGTCAAATTTGTACACTGGTTTGGGACGAGAAGACGTTGCATCAGGAGCAGTTAGGGGTCAGTTACCCAATGGGCGGATGGCTTTTGTGAGAGAAGAAATTGCATCAAACTTGCAGTCTATTTTGTTTAACGATGGAAGGTCTGATGCACCAGAATGTCAAGATTCAGAGTCGCCTTTACCTTTAAGGATACCGAAAGGAAAGGCCTCTTTCCTAGAAGAGGTAGAATTTATGCCTGAGGCTGTTACATTCAAGGAAAATGGAGATTCATTCGATGAAGGGGGTCCTAGTTCTTTCTCTGGGGCTAGTCACCCTCCAGAACCTGTTGATATGGATTTAATGAAAACAGTGTATGTACCGGTTAGTCCGAATCAGACTGAACCTGGGTGCTTGATGAAGAGCTTATCCCTAAAAGGCCCTTTCCTCGAAGATCTTTCACTCCATGTTCCTGCAAAGAAACAGATCCCAACTGTTCTTTCCCCTACAGAAAGCTTGATTGAAGAACCCAATGACGTAGATGCATTGTCTCCACCATTTGTGGTTCATCGTGCTTCACAGAATACAGATAATTCACTCCTTCCTCCAGATTCTGAGGAGAAGGAGTGTGTGTGGGATGCTTCTTTGCCTCCTAGTGGCAATGTGAGTCCATTAAGTAGTATTGACAGTAGTGGTGTTGTCACTGCTATGAGCATTGTCAATAGCTGTGCCAGTACATACCGAAGTGACGCAATCACAAGTGATGGTATGCTCAGTGTTGGGAGGACCTTTGAATGTACCAAAGGGAGTGTTAGAGGAGAGTCACTAGAGAGTGCAAAAACTAGCATTAGTCGAGCAAGTGATAGTAGCGGGCTTAGTGATGACAGCAATTGGAGCAACATTACTGGGAGTGCCAACAAGCCCCACAAAGGAAATGATCCTAGGTGGAAGGCTATTCTTGCAATTCGAGCTAGGGATGGGATTTTGGGTATGAGCCATTTCAGATTACTTAAACGCCTTGGTTGTGGTGATATTGGTAGTGTATATCTTTCAGAACTTAGTGGAACCCGTTGTTATTTTGCGATGAAAGTAATGGACAAGGCATCCCTTGCAAGCAGGAAGAAGTTAACTAGGGCTCAGACAGAGAGGGATATATTGCAACTCTTGGATCATCCATTTCTTCCAACATTATATACACATTTTGAGACAGATAGATTCTCCTGTTTAGTAATGGAATATTGTCCAGGCGGAGATCTGCACACTCTGAGGCAACGGCAACCTGGAAAACATTTCTCTGAGTATGCTGCAAGGTAAGATTTTACTTTCCGAAACATTCTCTGAACTGTCTAAATTTGAAAGTTGGAAACTGTTTCTTTTTGGGCCATATTTCATATTCACTTGAAGGTTTTTAGCTTTATTTATTATTACCTCGATCTGTTTAGGGAAATTCTAATCTGAATTGCTCTATGATGGTCATACTATTTGGATTCATTTCCTACTTAAGGGAAATGAATGGGTACAAAGTCACATGGATTGTAAGTTATGATGCTAGTCACTGGGTATATTTAATCCATACTCTTAGATCTGCTTCTTAAATAACTAGAAGTTGAACACCATTTTGAAGTTCTAATCTATGGAAGCTTAGTTGTACGCTTTTTATAGTGCAAGTAGTGTTTATAAAATCATGAATGTAAGAACATCAAGAAATGTCATGTGAATAAAAAACGGACAGAATATCAGAGCATAAAATATTCTGTAAATAGAAGTATACATTCTTTGATTGGACCTTTCTTAATCCATATATAGATACTTTGTGCATTTACCTATCATGACATATTGACCTAGCAATGATTTCAAAGCCGGAACACTTGTTTGGATATATTGCCTTTTTGCCCTCTTCGAACTTCTGCAAGTGTATGATGAGTAGTTAATGCATCGGAGAAACCTTTTTGTCAAAGCATATGACAATTTATCAACTGCTAAGTTGGACAGACTGTTGAGTGAGCTCAACACATGTTAAGACTCATAAGTCCTCTCCCTGCCAAACACTTAAAGAAGGATATTTGCTTACTTATTTTAGTTAAGCCAAACCACCTCCCTGACACAATCTTCTCTTTATAACTAAAGGTGGTCAACTTTGTTTCCATGGGTGGGTTCTTAGCCTCTCTAGGTACTAATCTAGCTATTTGCTAGAGGTTTCAGCCTCCTATACTATTACAGCATGAAATCCAATTTTTGAGCTTTGAGCTCACAAAGTAACTTATACAATCTATAACACTTATCAGGATGAGATAAAGATAAACTGAGTAGTGTAACTGCTAGAAGCGTGAATTCATTATATTATGTTTGGAACTTGTGCTGTTTTGTATCTGTCTGGCAGATGAGATACTA
Organism: Comarum palustre; assembly: GCA_951800085.1. Lineage (NCBI taxonomy): Eukaryota > Viridiplantae > Streptophyta > Magnoliopsida > Rosales > Rosaceae > Comarum > Comarum palustre. The sequence goes on along the minus strand of OX637581.1, from coordinate 11,752,994 downwards.
CTGCACTATCAATTTAGTATCCTAAGCAGGGTTTCTTTGCTACATAAAGTGGGGAGGCAAGTGCTCATTCATTGTCTCTCTTTGTATGCAGATTCTATGCTGCGGAGGTTCTGTTGGCACTAGAGTATCTACACATGCTTGGAGTTGTCTACAGGGACTTAAAACCTGAAAATGTGCTTGTCCGTGATGATGGTCATATAATGCTGTCAGACTTTGACCTTTCCCTGAGATGCACTGTTTCACCAACTCTGATTAGGACATTTGATTCTGATCCTTCAAAAGGAGCAGCTGGGGGTGCATTCTGCGTCCAGCCTGCATGTATTGAGCCCTCATCAGCATGCATTCAGCCTGCGTGCTTTATCCCCAGGCTTTTCCCTAAGAAAAGCAAGAAGACTGGAAAACCTAAAGCTGACCTTGGATTTATGAGCAATTCACTTCCAGAGCTTGTGGCTGAACCTACTCAAGCTCGGTCTATGTCGTTTGTTGGAACCCATGAATACCTAGCCCCCGAAATCATTAAGGGAGAAGGCCATGGTAGTGCGGTTGATTGGTGGACGTTTGGTATATTCCTGCATGAATTACTGTATGGTAAAACCCCTTTCAAAGGCTCAGGAAATCGTGCTACTTTGTTTAATGTGGTTGGGCAGCAACTCAGATTCCCAGAGGCACCATCAACTAGTTATGCTGGCCGCGATCTAATCAGGGGATTGCTGGTGAAGGAGCCACAACACCGGCTTGGGGTGAAAAGGGGTGCAACTGAGATCAAACAGCATCCGTTCTTTGAAGGCGTCAACTGGGCTCTTATTCGATGCAGTACACCTCCAGAAGTACCAAGACCAATGGAACCTGAGATGCCAGGAAAATTTGGGGCAGTTGACCCTATTGGTGTTGGAAACAACAGTAAAAGGATGGTAGGGGCAGACATGAAGTCCGGGGGTAAATACCTAGACTTTGAGTTTTTTTAGTTTGGATTACAGAATTCATCATGTACTGTCTTGTGTTAATTCACATACTCAATCATCGTTTAATCCTAAGAGAGCATGTCTGATCTACTGTGTTTTGCTAGTGAACATGTGCTTCCCCTACCACATTAAATTAAATCCCTTGTGAGGGGAAATCTGTTTAGTAAACTTCATATAGTGATAGGGTTCGCCTGGTCCTTATATGCATGGTACCAATTTAAAGTGTCTGAGTAGAGATCTCATTATCATGTCGATCTTGTCGGATCTAATGTTGTTAATTGTTATTTATCCGGAAATTCTACACTTCTACCTCTATCCTTTATATTCAGTTTGCAGAAAGGTTTATTTCTTCAAATCTGAGTTAGTCCCATTCTTGTGTTTACTGGGTGTTCATATCAATATTTTTGTCGAGCGCAACCATTAAATAAAGAAGTTTTCTTCAATGGCATACTTGAGAGTGCAGTGTGCCATAGATATACTATCGTTGAGTTTCTAGTGAAGTATGAACCATGGTTTGATTAGTGAAATAGCTTAGACTCAAGATATGCAGTACTAGATCCTATTTTGCAGCCGGTTAAGTCAACTCTGGATTTGGAAGCAGATCAGATGCTCTCTCCCTGCATTATATAATCAACAGCTACAGAAGAATCTCAGTGATGACCCCAATCTTGAAAGAAGGAATACACAAAGACAGGCAAAATGAAAAGAGAAGAGCCCTTCCAAAAATGAAAAGAGAAGAGAATCAAGAAAGAACGAGGGAAGAAAAGCACGTATATTTATTGGTAAATGCTGAAAACTGCGGGTTTCAACAATCTAAGCAGTTCCTGTACAGAAGCTTTAGAAATTTTTCCTTCCTTCCAAATGCAAAAAGGATTTGCAAGAATCACACAACTCCATATATATACATGTCGAAACCCCCCAAAAAGAATACTACTGACAATATGAGCCCCCCTCCCCAAAAATCCCCAGCTCTATAATTTGACTTAACTTACTCACAAAACCACACGCACCAAAACTATGATAATCCAATTTTCACCTGATGGAGTAGGAATGAGTACAAACCGAATCGAGTGCTTCTGTAAATAACCCAGAAAAACTGGTCAGTGCCTGGAAAACCCCGGGCAATCCTGTTTGAAGGTTGTTTAGAGTCATTGCTCTAGTCACCTCCACTGCCTTTGAATGTCTATTCATTTCTTCTTCAACTCGCCTCTGGGAGGTCGCAAGTTCAGATTTCTTTTCAGCAAGCGGATCTCGAGCATCCAAACCTTGCCCGTTATCAGGCCCTAAATCGGGAAGTCCAATACCAACCATGGAGTAGGAATTATAGAACTTCTTTTCAATGTTGCGGAGAGACGAAGCCTTCTTTTCTAGCTCCTTTGATGCAGTTTCAGTTCGTTTTTTGATCTTCAGCTCTTCACTTTGTTTTATGGAGATTACATGGACAACATTGATGAAACTCTTGATAGCCTCTGAAGCCACTGTGTCAGGGACACGTTCAAGTGCCAGCTTCCACTCGTCACAGAAGAAATATACATCAGAAGGCTCGTTGTTGCCAGTGAAGGTGTCATTGTTTACAGGAAGAAGGCTGAGCTTGAACCAACCATGAACAGACTGGATAAAGTCCCGCTTGAACTTTATTAAGCGGCAAAAGCTGGAGTGCCAGGCAGAAACAGCTGATTCCAGGTCACGAGTTGCCTGCCGATGCAGTTCGGAGGTTGCGTCGCCCTTGGATGACCGGTTCACAAGTCCCCTAACTTGCTGTACAATGTTGTTCTGGACTTCATGGTACTGGTGCATTGATTTCCACATGTACATAAATCTGCATTTGGTACATCAGACACATAAATACACATAAGTGCTACTAAGTGTAGAACCAGTACTCCACAAAACGCATTGAAGATGGTGCCAATAAGGGTTCATGGATTTTTCTAATCGAAGATCCAATTCTAACTTAGATTGTCCCAGTTGTCAGTGGAAAGAAAAACAAATGTATTGCACGAAAATAGAAAGAATTTAAATGAGCAAGTCTGGAGCTTTAGTAAGAAAAAAGCTAACACATAAAAGTTCTACCTACCCAAATGCACTTCACTTAGACTGTAAGGTAAGAAAACACAACCTGCAAACTGCACAAAGCATTAACTATGTCTACCTCAAGTAAGAAAGTAAATGCAGAACTAAGACTAGAAGCACAAATGTCTTGTCTTCCTTTCTGGGCAATAGTTCAAGTCTTGTCATCGAAACCCAGTGACAAAACCACTCCAGATTAGTCAAGGTGCTTCAAGTAGCCCTTAGTTGTCTCTGTATCAGTAAATTGATTACTGGTTTTCATTTATTACTAATTTATGGACAATCATTGTAATTAATATTTGGACTCTTACAGACAATTGTGGTTGAGTTCCAGATAACTATTACTAGCTTTAAGCACCAGGGCCAATGACCCCACCAGGGAAAAAATATGGATACAACAGTGTACAGTGGCAGTTGAACTTTGGCCATTTAGGTCATCAAATTTCAAGCACCAAATGCATCAAAAAAATCTTGAAACTTAGGTAATCCGTGGATCCAAAACAGACAACTGTGGGTCATATCATAGCTAAAGTCCAAATGCACCTAACTTGACTTACAATAACTGTCCCAAAATGAGTCTGCATTTGCAGGTTAGAGGAAAATAAACATGACCACCGGAAAGAAGTTTTGGTGCCAGTATCTAATTATAAGAGATAGCCAGCACATGTGGTATGACCCAATAGAATGAAAAGAGATCACAAATGAGCCTAAATGCCTAACTCAATGAAATCTAATGAATAATTTGTAGACTCCATTCAAGATGGATATCCCTACAGAAAAGGACCACGTTTAAGATGGATCTTGATGTTTTAACAAATAGGATGTCTTCAATGTATGTTACCAAACGATGACTGCTTAGATCTCAAACTTCTAGTTTGTAACAATTTTATGCAAGGTCAATATGATTTATGGCTTGTGCATGAAAAGGAAAATTCATCACAAAAAATTCAAGTTAGTGAAAACAGAGTAGACTTACCCATGGCACAGCTCAACTAGCTGAGGAACAAGATCAGAGTCTCTAAGATCAATGATGGCAGTTGAGGTGGTTGAGACTGCCTGAGATGTGACAATAATTAGTGATTGCAGCCTCTTTATTGAAGCCTTGGTCTTGTCTAGCTTGATTTCGTCCTCACCCTTGTACTCCTGATTTTGCAATGAAGACAACTTCTTCTCATGTTCAATCTTGACACCTTCCCTAACCTAAAATACAATGTCAATTAGTTCAATTAATTTGAAATCCACGCAAGAGATTTTCACAGTAACACCACTAGTAAAAGGCAGGAACAGTTACAGTACATCCATATACATGTCCTATAAACAAAATTCAAAACTTTTTTCTGGTGAAAAAGCCTTCTTTAACAAAGAGCACTCTTTAACTTTATTCCTGCTCAAAGGAGATCACTTTGCCCAAATTTTAAGACACTAAACTTATTATCACAAACACAAAGGTCTTCATAAAAACCCAGAAGGCATCTCTAACCATAAAGAAGCTTTTCAAGTGGATGAAGCAAACAAAACCAAAGAAAAGCTACACTAGCAAATATGCCACTATTTGCCAGCCAATAAATGAATCTAATTTCTTTTCCAGGTAGCCAAAAAAAAAGTGCATCAACTTTATCAGAGGGTAGCCTAACAAGACAGGTCGGTCCACACACAGAGTCCATACGAGTGATCCTGATTAGATTAGAAGGCAAATGGAGGGAGTCCTTGTCAATCTCACATGGTGCTGTCATTCTGTCAATGGTATATCAGTCATTTTCACAAAGCCATTACAAATCCACAGCCAAATATGCTACATCTTGGGGCAAGACAACCGTCCAAATCAGAAACTATATCAAAAAAGATGCACCCAGCAAAAGGTTGCCATAAAATATGCCCACCACAAAGCATGGGCATTTTCGTCCAACAAAATCTTTAGACGTTATTGTCAAAAACCGCGGTGGATCAAGGCATCAACTCAACTCTGTCATTGATGGCCACCCTTTTGTCTCAACTCTTAATCTTAATACCTAAACTAGTATTCTTCTACTAAACAAGTATTAGACGAAATTTACTACATTTATAGATTTGCAAATTTTGATTAGAAAGTTACCTTGACTTCCTCATAGAGCTTCTTCTCCCAAGCCAAGAGCCGCTCGAAGGTGGAGCATAGACTCTTCGGACCGCCTGATTCATTGAGCACCGCCGTGTCGAGGCGGTACTTCACTGCTAGCGGCGGTTTCGACGTCCAAGTCGAGCTCAATGTGCTCAGCACACTACTGGAGTGATACACTGTCTCTGTAAAAAACCAAACATTCCAAAACCGAAATTAGTAACTTTTAGTAAAAAAAAGTAACATAGAAATTAAATTAAGAAAAAAACATTACTCTTGAGCTGGCGGAAGCTCCGATCAAGCTGGGCGCGGTTGGACTCGAGCATCTCGGAAACCTGGTCTCCGGCCGCCGCGGCCTTATCGAAATTCTCCTTAATCGCCTCCACAATCTCCTTCAAGTCTTTATGCCTCACCACCATTTTCATATTCGAGATTTCACTGCTCCGGTAAGTACTTCCTCCTTCCGACCTCATACTCGGCGCGTACTTCGGCGGCGGCGGCGGCACCGACTCGGCCCGAACCGACGGGTCGAAATTCGACCGGGTGCCCATCTCGGATCTCGAATCCCGATCGTCGTCGTTTTGGTCATCAGACGAGCTCGTGGTGCTGTAGCGATCGTGATCGCCCCACTCACTACACTGCACCTCTTCTCTCTCAGACGGAGCCGACTGAGGCTTGGCCGGAGCTTTAGGGTCACGGAGGAAGAAGTCGTACTCTGATCTCTCGGTTTCGGAGGCGGCGTATTTCTCGGATTGAGAATAGGGGCGTTTCTTGTCAGCGGATTTGGGGAAGTAGTTGTACTCCGATCTTTCCGTTTCGGTTTCGGTTTCGGAATTGTCATCGTCGGAGAGGCGGGTTGAGTCGCCGTGCTGCTGCTGTTTTTTCTGGTTGAAGTATTCCGAGTCTGGCGGGGAGGGAGGGTAGAAATTCTCCCAATTCCACACGGAGGAGGCCTGGGACGGCGTGCCGGAGTACGTCGAGTTCGCCTGAAACGCCGTCGGGAAGCCGCCGCCGCCGCCGGTGAAGTTGGATTTCTGGCTCCGGGGAGAGGAGGAGGGGCTGGTGTCGGAGAGAATATGCGGGAGCTTGGGCCCCGGCGGGGGTTGTCTCCGGCGGCGGTGGCGGCGGGAGGAGGAGAGGTCGTCGGAGAGGATGTGGGGGAGCTTGGAGCTGGCGATGGTGGGGGAGAGCGGCGGAGGGGGGTGGGGGGAGGAGGGAGCAGGAGAGGGGTTGTTGGGGTGGAGGAAGACGGCGGGGGTTTGGTCGGAGATGGAGAGGGGTTCGAAGGAGGAGAAGGAGACGAGGGCGGAGCCGGTGAGGCGGAGGGAGCGGCAGTAGTCGGCGTGGGCGGCGGCGAGGTGGTGGCGGGCGTAGACGGCGGCTTTCATGAAACGGCGTCGCTCCTTGCAGCGGCGGACGGTGTCCTCGTTGTCCAGTTTGGACGCCGTGCAGCCCATTTTAGGAAGCAATGGTGGTTTCACTTTCAAGTGTGGACTAGAGTGCCAGTGACTCAGTGAGAAGAAGAAGAAGCAAATGTGACCACTTTGGGAAAATGAGAAGGTGAATTTGATTTTAAATTGTAAATGGGTCTGGTGTTGTGGGATTAGTTTAGGGTTGGGGATTGAAAGATGAGGACAGAGTCCATCTTTTACCAAAATCTGTGGACCCTTTCAGTTGATTATTGAGTGTGTTGTTGCCTCTTTCTCACTAAGCTTAAACAGTCCACACCTATTTATGTTTGGTCGAGTGGTCGGGGTTAGGTCCATCATGTGAACAAATGTCACACTGATACTCCTGGTAGTAAGGAGATCATTGGTTTGATCATCCGCATGTTAAAGAATCTCATATGGAGAGCTCTAACCTTAATCCCTCTAACTGTTCGGAGTGGTAGCTCACTCGACTACCATTTTGAACAGAACTAAGCTTAAATAGTCCTGATGCACAATTTAGATGGAAATTCATAAATCTAAACTATTTCTTTGATATAGTTTTGTATTTATAAAGCTTTTTCAAGAGGTCCTTTCACTTGCTCAGCAAGAGTTTTGCTGCCATTCACAAATGCAGCTACCAAATATTTTTAATTTAGAAAGGAGAAGCTATTGGTCATTTGCCTAGCTAACAATTTGGTAGATGCATCTGAGACTGTTTAATGCACTTCCAACCATACAATCATCATCACACACATTGTCTCATATTTTTTTAGGGTATTTCCGGTGGTTTCTCCAAAGAAAACTAGTCCACCTCAGACAACTGGTTTGGCCCTGGTCACATGAAATTTTACCAAGCTAGGATTCGAACTCAAGTGAGGAGTTCCAACCTGCCATTCGCCCCAACTTGGATAGTCGAGTTTGCCAACTCGACCACTTGGTTCATTCTCTCATATTCTTTTCACAAAGCATAACATTGCGAATCCCTTAGAATCAACTGACAGTGAAAAATATTTCAAAAAATGACAGTAGAGATAGTGAAGCATACAGCATAGATATTCCCCAATAAGTGGACCTTTTAAGAGACAAAAGCAAAGGCAATAGACAATATAGAGGGAAAACAAACAACTTGACTGGTATAGAGAGAAAGATTGAAAACTGTGAAAGGATTTTTTCTCCCAACTTTCTTCTTCTTCATGGTCTCACTGGACCCAACTATCTATCTTACTTATACCAGACCACATGCATTCACACCCTTTTTTCTTTGATGAGGAAAAGTGTATTGGAGCTTTAGACTTTTGCTGTAAAATTTGAAACTGAATGGTGTGAATTCTTGTGAACTCAGAGGAAAGAAAAGCTGATACCTAATGGCCTTGTTCAAGGTTTGATGCCCAGTTTTCACTGGAACCTCCTAGTTTGGGTATCTGATTCTTCATCAACTGCATAAATGTTCCTTTCAAAATATTCTTCATCTTTAATTATTTTTAATTAATCCTTACGAATCTAAACAGTTTCAGATTGATTCTGGTGTGTCTTAGGCCTAAAATTCTCTGTTTTTGTCTAAATGAGACCCTAATATGCCTTTTTATATACCACTTGAGACCCTAATATGCCTTTTTATATACCACTTTCGCCGAACACCTAAAGTTTCTCAAAAACTAATATTGTTGTGGAGCTCTACTTTGAGAAGCAAGAAGCTGTGCTTGCTAATTAGATACGTACTTGAGGCAATGTTTCAAACTTCGGTAATGTCACTTCGGCACTCCAAATTTACGAAAATGATTGGAATAATAATGCAGTCTTGAAATTATGAACATGATAAAACAGTCGTTTCTGAATTTTTCTGTCAAGTGTCACCTAACTCTTCATAATTAGGTCTATAATACCCCGCACACCAAGCAAGGCGTATGTAAGCACACTAGAGATTTGAATCACGTAATCCTTAAAAGATTTTCTCTAAACCAGTTGATGGCTCGACAATAAACAAAGGCCTGTGGATGGCACTGGAAGTTTGCAAGCTGTAACACACAACCAATAAAATAACCATCCCTTCACCAGAAAAAAGGACAAATGGTTTGTATTCCTTAAATTTGGGTGTCTAATTGGTGTGCATCCAAAGAGGGAGGCTAGAAAGTTGAACAGGGATGAGTGATATAAGGGCAGCAATCCAAAGAAAGCAACTGTTTGATAAAGAAAATGGGGGATCCCTCTTCCTGTAGTCCTACCTTGTCCCCACTGGAAGCCAGTGAATGTCTCTACCCTGTTCATGGCATCCATTTGAGAACACAGTTTTTGACCGGAAAACTGAAAAATGTAACATAACAATAGACGCGTTCATGTTGGACATACTGTAAATACAAATTTAATTCACCTGAGGTAAAACAATTCTAGATCAGGAAACAAACAAATCAGGAAGCAGTAATTTTCATTTCATACTCTGTCAATGAAATCAATTATATGAGGCCAAAGTTCAAAAGAAAAGAGATAATATTATCAACAATATGTGAATAGATTCTCCACTATCTTCCGAAGTCCGCAATAACATGATCATCATCCAAGAAAGAAGAAAACAAGATATGGGAAAGGGCAAGCAAAATCATCACAGGGGAAATGAATAGAGAATACAGTAGGAAAGAACAAAACCATGCACATTATCCCACCTCACATGACCCAAACCCTACAAGCCAATAACATTACAGAAATTTGGTGCTTTGGTGAACCTACCAAGTCTTTTTTTCTTTGCCAAACAGCTAGCACAGAGAGGAAGGGATCTTTCTCTTTAAACCAAAACAACATACGCACACATATGGTCACCATTCATTTGGATAACTATAGCCAATACAGGCAATACTAGACTTGAGAGACCCCTGGTCTGTTTTACCCTGCTCAAAATCAGAAGTGACTTTCTGATACATTGTTTAACCGAACTTGGGAAAAACATCATGGAATCATGGTTATACCATCGTCTGGTATGATGCTTTCATGGTGATGCTGATGAGGGGATGGGCTCGTGCTTCTGCTGGTCTTTAGGGAAACCGAAATCCTCAAAAAGATTCTGAATAATGGTGTCAAAAGTATTAGAAATTATAACCAAGAGAACAAGCAATATGTTTGAGAAACCATCATAGGGCTGCATGATAGTAATATCACAGGCCCTTTCAGAAAAAATTAAAGACGCATCTTTTAAGTTCTAAGTAGAACTTTTGGAAGAGTGAAAATTTGGGTCTTAAACTTTGTTCATATGAGAAGAGATGATAAGTTACGTTATTGTCTAATGAAGAAAATTAACATGTTGATGTAGATAAAAAAAAGCATATACGTGATGAAAAGGCGATGCATCGCAGTTTTTCAGTCATATATGGACATACCATGGCATCATTGATCGCATAAGCCACACAGTAGTGCTCCTGAAAATCAGCAGTATGGGACAAAACTTCAGATAAAGAATGACATACTCATCTGCATAAGAGAACAATTGACAATAAACCTATGTTTGTTCCCATATAACCACTACCTCCCAAATAAAGGGGAGCAATAGGGGTGATCCCAAATAAATCAGCAGTTTCCAGTACAACAGAATGGTTGACATGATTCAGCCTCCATATAAGACAACCAATGTTTGCTTGTGACACTCACACCCTTGGTCACTGGGACTCGCTGTGGTCCAAGAACCATGGGCCAGCGTATGTATATATGATGAAATGTGCTTAAGCGAATGCACAAAAACAAGGAGGAAACTAATTTAACTAATCAAGACCCACCATAGTAAATCCCTGTGGAATATAGTTTAACCGAAAAAATCCTAGTACAATTCTTTATTTTACAACAGAGGAGAAGTTGACTTGCCTGCATCATGTACCATTCTTCAAATTCATCAAACAATTCCAATCGTTCAATCCTAATGATCAAAACATCATATATGAGCATCTTGTCAAGAATGTTTCAGAAATGATAGTGAGCTTGCCAGATAAAAAGTTGATAGAAAGAGCAAGAGCATAGACAGGAAAATCAAGAAAGGAAAAGGAAAGGACCCTTTATATTCTAGAATGATGCTTTAGAACCTCAAAAGGCAGAGATGGTACCACAATATCACAACAATATATGATCTAGAGAATCTAAACTGCAATATAAATACTAAAGAACCTAAAATCTCGAAATGGCTTCCAGAGAAGTGGGTCTCATTTTTTGTAAAGTAAGAATCAGCAAAGGCAGCTACCCTTTTCTAACATTCACTCCCTGAATAACAGTTTACGTTCTTACCAGAGTTCTCAATATCTTTTGCTAAAGACTTGAGTTCTTTAAGTATTTTTTATGTTTTTTATGAAGGACCAAGGATAAAACTGTAAACTTAAAGAAACAAAGACGCTAAATGCAACACTCTGGTAGCAACATTTATGACCCAGGTCCTTTTATTTCCCAGATTCCTACAGACAAAATTGTAGAACATAGTCTATCCCCAAGAAAATGAAGTGAACCATGTCGATCGCAAAGATGAATATACTACTCAAATAATTCCAAGATGTTGATCCTGCATACCTGCGTCTTTCTTGAGTGTCAACAAAAGTACTGTATACCTTCAGCATGTCCCAGGCAAGAGCTCTCTGAAACCATAGCCAAAATCACAACTTTAAAATAAAGATAACATCATTCAGACATATAGCAATAAAGAAGGAAACAGCTACAAAAAAATAAATAAAATAAAATCATTTTGAAAGGGAGCTGAACAATAATCAACAACCATGATGTCCTGAATTGCAAATATATATGAAGCACTCCTCTATACAAGGAATGGTTTGAACATCAGTTAATGCAAAAGTTTTACTTGAATGATTTCAGTTACCTACAGAAAAAAGAAGTTGCGTTTTTTTATTTCAGCACATCTAGTTTCTGCTTTTCCAGCTACGTTACTGCTCCATAATTCACTGTTGTAAATTGCCTAGTTACTGGTGTGTCATCATATACCATATGGTCCAAAAGACTTGTTAAACATGTACCTGCCATCCTTGATCAAGAAAAAGTCTTTCCTTTGCCTGCAATGTTGGTGTATCATGTATTCCCAAGAGTGCACAACCTCGACTCTGAAAATCAGAACACAAAAATGCTCATTTAAAGTATTTATTAATGAAGTTTTATTGAGCAGCATAGCTTTGCCCAAAGTAATCCACATATCAAATTAAGAACGAATAAGATGTGATTTATTTCAAAAAGGATAAGGTGTAGGCATGTAGCCTGTCATCCAAGTGTTTCAAAATTGGTTCCAGATTACATAATTTTAACTTTAAAATAAAAAGTACAGGTGCACTACCACTCTACATGCAGTGCTTATGTGAACAAACATTCCAACAGACTATCGTCAATAATCTATAGAGAAAATGAAAAAGATATTTTAAGGAAAGAAAGATATAGACTTAATCTGCGGATGCAAGTTCACTATCCTTGAATTTTCTATCATTCCTCTCCTACCATAAGAATGTCCTACTCCCAGAAAAAAAAACATCTAAATATTACAGTTTGAGAGCCTAGTGAAACAGACTCGACAAGCTTAGGAATAAACAATTCCAGACAAAGCATCAATAGTACATATATCCGTGGATCTTGGCCAACTGGCCAGAGAGCAATGTTAATGAGCGATAACCCAAATCACCACGGAAATAGGTAGCATTTTACACCTATCTGGGATTCTAAATCAACTCTTTTGTTTTCAACCAGTTATCAGAATGCTAGCTAAGATAGCAGTACTCCTGTAGTCGTATAGTATCTTACACAGACAATGTAGCTATTATGGAAAACCAAAATATTTGCATATGCATCTATTATTATATTCTGTGGATCAAGATGAATATAATACTAATTTGAAAAACAAAACAAATATTACAATCAATTTGTTATGATCTGTTGTTAGGATCATTTTGGTTCATTTCCACATTGATGACCAATTTCCCACCCCACGCTCCCTTAAATGTCTTTCTTTTTCATTACATTTGTTACTTGTCACTAGAGAACTGAAAACCGAAATAACAGAAAGAGATAGATATGCAAGGGGCCAAAATGACTACAAATTTTAAAGATACATGCCAGATCATTCAGAATATAAACAAGAAAAATGACGAAAAAAGACAAGTATAACACCTCCAAGTTTCTGATCATCTGGTGCCCAAAAGCATCATCTGGATGAATCTGTTGAAGCACCACAATGTAAACAAAACCAACACTCTAATGTAATTTCAAATCAAAAGAAGCAAGAAAGATCGAACTATAGGCTTCATAACTTGAAGAGGCACGTTACGGTGTTACCTGCTCATATAAGAAAAAAATGGCAGTTGAAAATGTTTTTGATGCCCAGCCAACTATGGCACGACTGGATTCTGGATCAATGTATATCAAAACGCATTCTGCAATTATAAAAGTTGGCAGGCTGATAATAATATCAGAATACAATCAATAAATGAATCATGAAGAATCTAACTAAAAGATGTCCATGATTTTATTCGGGGAGAATGAAGAAATCAAAATACAAGATAAAATAAAAAAGAAGATTGATTGAAATCGTTAAGCCTTCACTAGACCAAAGGAGGTCGAAACAGGCCCTCTTGCATGAGCTTTTTCAAATGTACTACACTTGTATATATTCTTCCTTGCGATCTTGCTTGGCACTTTATTAGCAAATTCCAAACTTCAATTTTATTTATCTAATTTATGCTAGAAAAATATGTCTTACTTATTTCTCCCACATTCTCTGCTCAAAACATCACAGGCCTTATATTTTCTTTTTGTTTATAGAAACCAACGGGTCTTTTAGGTATCCCAAAAGGAGTAACCAACAATTCAATAATAATTTTAGATAAAATTTAGAAGTGTAGACGTGTAGTTTACGACACCACACTTTGTATTAGTTTTAATAACAGAATCCTAGTGACACTAAAAGCATCAGAATATAATAGTAATTATTTGAAATGGAAGGATCATGCTATGCCATATACAAAGACACTGATCCATAGAATGTTCAAAGATGTGATGAAATCCAATTCAACAAAGGAAGAATATTGCCTGTGAGCACATACCTGTGATCCATACCAGCCAAAGCAATGACCGAGTTTAATTGATGTATATCTCGTAAATCAACTGGAAGTAGCTTATAGTGGTCACTGAGCACTTCTCCTCTCTCTAAAAAAGTAAAAACACTAAAATGAGAGGAGTTCAAATAGTTCAATCATATACTACTACAAAAGAAAAAATATTTCTTTTAAAAACAATCAGATGAATAACTTGATGATCCTGATAATAAGGATCAAAGTCATGCATGAACGTTACAGCTTTTCTAAATTCAGGTACGTACTTTACAAATTCTCAAGATATTTCAAAAGACGCGTAGGATAAATAGCTCCAGAAACAAAGGAGTACTGACCTTGTGAGATTGCTGCTGTTGCACTAATTTTGTCCCTCATTTGACTGCAGGTTTCAATAATTGTTGCCTTCTTTCTAGTAACCTAACAAGAAAAGACCATTTAACTCAAGCTTCTTTGTTGATATAGGTGCAACTAGAACACAAAAAAGGGAGGACAACTTTATATTTGCTTGATGACTTAAATGCTAACTAATCCAGATCAGAGGAATCATCCACAAAGTATTAACTCTTAAAACTTTTTATGTAAGTTGGCACACTGCATCCAAACAACACAGTCGTGTGTTGCCAGCAGTGCCCACATGGTAGTTAATGGTTTATAATTCACACCTCCTTAAAATCCAACTCCACATATAAATATGGTGCTCTGCCTTCATCCTGTCGACAAAGAGGTCAAGTAAATAAAATGTCAGTACATCCACACATACACACAGCTATCAACACATTGACAGACTGAAGGAGAGAAAAAAAACAACAATAAACTATGAAACTTAACCATATAACAGTTTGGTATATCCTAATCCCTGAAACTATCTGTAAAAGGGTTCAACCTATTTCGCAATTACAAAACCAAACAGAGCAAATGCATACATCAATGCAACTCCAATGCATCTCATGTACTAAAACTCTAAAAGAATCAAAACTCAAATTATGAATACAAAAGCACCTGCAACTGGAAATAAGTGGTATCAAAGCCAGCTCCAAGTGACAGTATCTGCTTCTTCAACCCACCCTTTTCGCTGACATCAGTGTCAAGAAACTGATTCAAAAGCTGGCGAAACGCAGCCCAGCGGGAAAAGTAACCTTCATCAAACAAAACACAACAAAAATCAGAACTCTCCAACAGGGGATTTAATCCCAATCTCTAAAACTCTTACCACAACAAAACAAACATACCGCGGTTAATAATGGGTGATCTTCTTACAGGTCTCCTCACAAACAAATGGACATAATCGTCTTTTATGTAACCCTTTCTCACACAGGACCTTAATCACAGCAAACACAGTTCAAAGTTAGCAACTTTGTTTCTCAACTCAGCACCACCAAGCTTCTAAAGTTCATTTGTTTTTGGGTTTTCTTCGAGACTAAACAGAGTGCAAGTGAAAACGAATATAGGATTCAACCAAGGACATCATGTTTTGTTGGGTTTTGCAGCGAAAATATATATGCAAAAATAAAACACGAGAGGAGGAGAACTTAAAGGAGAGAGAGGGAGGGAGAGTTACAGTTTGCTGGCGGAAGCGTCGTCGTTAGTGGCCTGAACAGCTTCCTTGTTGCTCTGCCAATCAGCACCTGGCTTCGCCATCGTTTCTGAGATGCAAAGGTTTTTCTTCTTTCCCTCTTTTGATTTGCCGGTCTGTTTGGTTGCTTATGTCTCTCGCTTAAATATCTTAAAATAAACTATTTTGTACTAAATATCAAACTGAAAAAAATACACATGTGGCACATTTTTGTTTGAAGATATTTTTGATGTATGTCTTAGTCTAATATCATTAGAATATGTATCTTGAATAACATTATGTATTCGTTACTATTACTATATTGGTACTATGTAATATCATATATCTTCTCACGCTATGACACAAAAGTGAATATATCATTCTTATGACAAATTCATATTGGATTATGTAGATCAATACAATCAACTTGCGGACACCTTTTATACTTTATGATGATTGGTTGAAGTGTCAACACATTGATCACATGTTACACCATCGTCTACTTATGTTGCATACACTTCTACGGGCTCACTACCAATTGTTTTAAGAAGTTTTATCGAGATAAAATTAATATGTCTCGTACCCCATGTCCATTCGCAATACCGTATCACTGAGGCTATGATCAAACAACTTTAGCTTGTTTCTCGAACATTAGTGATGTGTACCAGTCTTACTATTACGTCATGAGACTATGCAAATATTGCATGTAGCTTACTTTTCATCTCCGATCAATCATCATTGAATATATTGCACTACAGGTCGTGATTGTGTGCGAGGATTGACTCGGAATTGTAATTCTTGAGCTCAACAGGATTGAAATGGATCTCTAAGCCTTGAACTCGGCAATATGCCAAATTACACTGTCACCGTGCCTAATGATGAGTCGTGTGAGATAAATAAGTTTTTAGGTTAGATTTGAGTCAATTTGATGACCTGTACCTACAATTGACTTATGTACAAACCTTGTTAGACGATCTCTTTAATCAATATATTACAGATTGTCACTTTGAGACTATATTTTCGTCGTTAGGGGGAGATACAAACACAAGTGTTTAAGTGGAACGGCATGAATATTATGGTTTCGCACCACTAATTCTCATATTGATCCCAAATGATTAAAGTTTTAAAGTGACGAGATCAAATGCTACATACATGTCTGCAAGGATTGATATCCTATCTAGAGGACATAGCGCGACCAAAAGAAAATGGTTTTGATGTCATCACCATTGATGGTGATATGGTGACACCATAGTGTGTCAACATGGTGTCACATGCCTTGTGACTCTCCAAAGGTTAGGGTGAGACCCTTAGGTTCGATTATTACTCGGTCTAGGGAGAAAACAAGTTTTATCACAACTTGATCTATTGATCAGTGAGATTCAAATTCGTCTCATGATGAAGTCAAGAATTGTGGTTATCATTGGGGGACGCCACAATGTCAAATCTAAAGGCATGTATATAGAGATCTCTACAAGTACTTAAACTAGTATACATAAGGACGTGGAATAATGAGTTTACTATCGAACTATGCTTCGTTGATAAATCGACGTAGTAGATTGGCCTAATGAAAATATGCGATCTAGAATTAACAAAGAGATAGATTCTTGGGCAGGTGATGCCGACACCAAAAATGTAAACCCTACCTAATGTCTGATTGTTTGATAACATAGTAAAAACAAGAGCTTAGACTCACCTTATGGCATAAGGTCTCTCACTAACACGCATTGTGATCAACTACGATGAGATATGCTCTCGTAATCGATGTTGTTGCACTCCACTATTTTGTTAGTTCGATAATTTATGTACAAAACTGAACATGCAGATCATGAATGTGATTATAATTGCATCTTTATGGGATCAGAGATATGCATGAAGGTCTTGAAAAGACTTCATTCACCAAAATCAAGTGGGTTCGGACCACAAGAGCGTGTGGTATGCAAGAGAGGTTGAAACACACACTAAGTAACTTCTTGATTTAGAAGGGATATGGTAAATAATGTCTTTGCGTGTTCATTCTGAATTTACATGGACTATTGATGCACAAGAGCTGTCCATATGTATCAAAACATCCAAAGTTAGAATAAAAAAGATCTTGGAAAAGACACAGTCTCGTTATGAAACTCGATGATTGTATTAATGTTGATTATCCATCAATCGGTCTCGTAATAGAAGTCGATAATTGTGTGTTGATAATGTTTTTCCATCAATCAGCTTTGGCGCTCTAAGAGTGATATATAAATATGCTCCCATGATTAGTCAAAATATTGTCTCTGAAAGAGAGAGATTTGTTAAGAGGTGGAATTCTCATCTATGTACAATAAGACGCATCATGTACTTGACACAATACGAAAGACTTGACATCTCATTCGTTATAAAGCTAAATGGTATAACTTCGTTATAAGACTTGGTATAACTTCCATTTAGGTAGCTCTGATTACCCCAACTTAAGTAGTTGAATAGGTTAGTGAAGTGTAGATGTGACTTGGGGAGCAAGTTGGCTCCAGGAGTTAGGGGTTGATTTAAATTATTCATGAAAGTGCTGAGTTGGTTTGTAGGAAAGGTTGTCCATTTCAATGAGGTTTCGGTAAGAAGTTTCTTTGAGGTGGTCCCGCAGGATTTATTTCGGGCTAAAGGGGTTAAACCCTGGGTGGGTCCTGAAATTTCATTAGGCAAAAGCCTATGATGGTAAAAACCTACACTACCATCAGTTATGCAGGAGAAAATATCCAATACACTCTCATACGTCTGGTCAAGCGGGAGAATAAACTTCAGAACTAGAGATTACAAATACAAAGCTAACGTCCACTCCACCTTCCAAGAAGAAGGCATTATTAGACCCAAAAAAGGAAAATACAAAAATTGATCTATGGGCCTAAAACCCATACTATCAAGCCCAAAGACCAAAAATCGCAAAACCTAGGCACGCACCATTGACCAGTCGAGTTGCTCCTCCATCCCGTCGAGTTGAGAGTCACTGCCGCACCTGACCACTGCAATGAAGTCGCTGCCTCCCTGCCCTAGAAAACCTTGCGTCTTCCAGCTACTCTAAACAAACTTTAGTCAATCTTATTTGATAATATAAATTGTAGATGTCCTAAAAGGTTCACTATTCGATATATTCTTTCATAAAAGGAAAAAAACAAAAAAAGAACTAATGCCCATTTGAATAAAAAAATAAAAGTCAAACCTCATTCTAATGAAAACAAGACTTTGAAACTTAATTGAATGAAAGATACACTTATTTGTGCCTAAATACACAAATCATTATTAAAACCATATTAAAATAATAATTTTTAAGATATTTTTACCTTTGTCTATTACTAAAGAGAGAAGACTTTTCTTGAGCATCACTGGACTCCAGTTACTGATCGCCAGAACTGGACTCCGGTCACCGATTGCCGGCGTCGGACTCCGGTCGCCAGTCTCCAGTCATCAGATTTATCCTGTCGTCAGATTTCGGTTATGGAAAATCGAATACTAACCTATAGTAACTTAGTTCATGGCCTTTAATAACCACCAATAAATCGGTTACTGACATCTAGTAACTCAGATATTACAACTACTGACCCCAATAACTTAGTTGTAATCTTTAATAACCACCAATAAATCAGTTACTGACACCTAGTAACTCGGATAATCTGGTTACTGACCCCTATTAACTCTATACCTCTGTCACTGTCCATCAATAACTCGTTTACTGACCCCAGTAACCACCAATAACTCGGTTATGCCCATCAGTAACCACCCAAAAATTAGTCAAAACTCTCAAAACCCCAGTAATTAATGACTACAACTAGTAAATAATTATTTACTCTAATCACCATGTTATTATCCTATGGCAATAACATACAACAACGTAGTATTGATGTTCAATAACTTAAATCCTCCTGTAATAACATACAATAATGCAGTATTGATGTTCAACAACTCAAATTCATATACATAAGGACGACAATTAACTCACAACATATATCAATGAAATTCAAGACCAAAATGAAGAAAAAATGAAGAGTAATGACTTGAATATTGAAGCAGCTTCAGAGCTTCAAGATTTGGCTGAGATAGAGAGTTTTAAAGTAAAACCTACCATTTCAAGCTGGGCTCGCATCGCTTCCACGTTACTTGAAAATCAGAGGTTGGAGATTGGTTGACATCACAACACCTCATATTCGAATCTTCTCACTGAAGCTAGAGTAGAGGTTTCAACTGGATTTTTCGTTGACGTCGTTGGTGAGGTTGAGGTTCAGAAGAGAGGAGCCGACAGGGGAACTCCGCCTTGGGATGAGTTTGATCCTCATATCCGATCTCAAGAGAAATAGAGATAGAGGCGAGAGAAGTTTCCAGATCGGGGATCAGAGAGAGAGAGAGATCTAGCCTTGTAGGCATCAAGGCGTTTTCACGTTATCAGAGATGGTGGGGGCGAGTTGATGTCACCGGCCTGAAGACGACGAATCAGAAAATTGAGAGAGTGAAGTTGACCGACGAATCGAGGACAACGACGACGTTGACGGATCAGAGGACGACGACCATTTACCATTGACTAGCTCACCCTCGATAACATCGGCAGCCTCCACATCTGGATCGTGTCGATAGTGGTGGCGTCGCAGCGTTGACCGGTTTTAGATTGACCCAAGGATGAGAGAGAAAAAGAGAGGCGAGGATGAGAGAAAAATAGAGAGAGGCGAGGATGAGAGAGACGTTATCAAGAGAGAGCAGTTAGATTTTATTTAATGAAAGATAATATAATATTTTGATTAAGATTTGTGCAAATGAGCTGTGTGAAATAATTTTAATTGGTATAGATTTTATGCCCTTAAACTTAGTATGGAATGACCAATTGCTTAAAAAAACTGAAGAAATTTAGAATAACAAGGGTAAAATAGGAAGAGTAAAAAATAAAGAACACTTAAAAAGGAAAGAAGCAAAGTTTTGGTTGAATTAGAGAGAAATCCCCCAATTTCCAACTCACCACACTCTTCCGCAATCTCTTTCCCCCAAAGCCCTAGCTTGATCTTGCAGCGATGGACATGGAGCAGAAGCAAGAGGAGCTCATCGACCACTTCGTCAAGCAAGCCTCGTCTCTCACCGGCTCCGCCCTGGCCTCCCTCGTCTCCGAGGCCACCTCCCACCCTTCCCTCTTCGCCTTCTCCGAGATTCTCTCCGTCCCTTCCCTTCTCCAGGTTACTACTCGATTTTTCTCTCCGCCTTTAAATTTCCTCGTCATTTTGCTTATATACTCAAATTTGAGTGCAAGATTTTCAATCCTATGACATCACCAATGGATGCGGTAGAATGCGATAGTGTCGAAATTATTTATTTTGTTTGGATTAGGTGATTGATATGAAATTTAGTGTCGAAATTGGATTCTTGTGTTGCCTAAGAGACTTGATTGTTTTTCTTGTTATTGTTATTATGTGGATTATTATTGTATGCGTTTTGTTCTGATGAAACTGGATATTGGTGCAGCTTGAAGGAACAGAGAATGCTGTGTACCTTGATGTGCTTCGTCTTTTTGCGCACGGCACATGGAGTGATTACAAGAGTGAGTATGCTAACCGTGTTTTGTTTTGTGACTCGGTGCTCTACTTTATTTTCCAGATGGTTGCTTGATTACTTGCATGCCTGAGATGAAATAGCGAGTAATATCCTACATTCTAAGCCCTATACCTTAGACGGTACTTTGCACCTTATTCAGCTGTTTATGTCACATAACTACGTTATTTAGTGAAATCTTGTGATGGGATGGTCTTTATGCTACATGAGCTGCTACATAAGGTGACAGATATAGGTAGGTAGGATGCAAATAGGTAATTTTGTTTTACAGTGAAATGCGAGTTAGATAGCACTGATCAGGCTCAAAATACTAATAGAAAATCAGCCCTTGGTGTATTGAAATAATGAGCACAATCTATAAAAGGCATTGATATATATCAGCATATGTACGTGTTTGTTCTGTGTGTAAGCTTTCAGGCGCCGACAGTTTGCCATTGGAACTGTGGCTCTACTTTTGTTTGGTTTATTTTATCTTTACATATTTAACACATGTACTAGTTGCAGAGATGAGAAAGACAAATAACTAGACAACTATACTGCCTTAACGATACTTTACCTTCCCTCACAGAAAGCCCTTTTTAGTAGCAACCCATTTCATCACTCTGTTGAATTCTGGACCATGAATAGTCTTGTATTCAGTTTTTCTTTTGAAATGCATAAAAAAAATTCTGTTCCATTTCTCGTATTATTTATTTATTCAAGCCTCCAAGCATATTGTGATTGAGTGTCAGAAACTGAAACAATGTTGAATCATAGGTAATGCCGGTCGTCTTCCACAATTGCTCATTGATCAAGAACTGAAGCTAAAGCAGTTAACTGTGCTAACACTTGCAGAGACAAACAAGGCATGATTCATAATCATAATCCCCTTCCTTTTTTTGGTCAAGAGGTTGTAGATGATTCACTTGTATAATTTTACAGAGTTGTTACTGCTATATGTTTTGAGTATGATTACTGGAAGCCTGTACTTCTGCACTTAATGTTACTTGTGCTTTAAAATGTCATTATTTAATTTACAAGTAAAAGAAACAAGTATTTGGAAAGGCAAGTAACCTACTGTAAGCAAGTTCCATAGTTAGTCATACTTAGAGTAAACTTGTATAGTTATCATTAGCACTACTGTTTTAGCATGTTCTGGTGTCTCATATTACCTTTTGCATATTTTGTATTATTATTTTTTTAATAATATTTTTGAGGGTTGTTCCCAGGTACTACCATATGACCAGCTAATGCAGCAGTTAGATGTTGCAAATGTACGTGAACTCGAGGATTTTCTCATTAATGAGTGCATGTATGCGGTAAGTATTTGTCTTTCTTCTACCTTAATTTGTCACTATACTAAATTGAATCTTATATTAATGGATCTGAAACAAATAGAATGTGTCAAAAACAATCCAATATAACCTTCTGTTCTGACAGTAGAAATAAGTTTGATTTTTAGATATTTATAATGTATAAATGAGTAAATCATGCATTACTGATGGATTGGAACCAATGGATCTAATATCTTTACAAAAAGATAACTTGATTTACACTCTTGGTATTTTAGATAACCTTATGAACATAACACAATGTTTTGCGGATGGTATATACATTTGCATATTCTTTTCCCTTGGATGAAGAGTGATTGTTTTTGGAGATTTCAATCAGTTTGTCTAAAGACTAGTGAAACATGTGCTGATTATTACATTGTTTGATTTCTTTCAGGGCATAGTAAGAGGAAAGTTGGACCAGTTAAGAAAATGCTTTGAGGTTGGAGATTTGAGTTGCTTTCAGATTTATTTTCTCCTTGTTTTTGTTCTCACTTCCCCCTCCATCCCTGTTTTGGTCTGTTTGCATGATGAAGTATCTAATTTTTTATCTTGGAAAGTGCAGGTCCAATTTGCTGCAGGAAGAGATCCGAGGCCTGAACAACTTGGGAGTATGATCCAGACACTATCAGATTGGTAACATTTCTGATTTTTCTTTAGAAAAGTGTAGTTACTCTACCTTTATTAGGTTGTGTATCAGTATACCTTTGTGGAACAACAGCTAAACAAGGATGTGGTCTCTGCCCTGTATGTATAGTAAAAGTATTATAAAAACTGCAACGTCTGGCCCTAATTGGATTGCGGGATAGTTTCTTAAGGCATCAATCTCATGTATGGTGCTTCTCTTACCTTATTGCTAATTACCTTTACTTGGCAGTAAGTGATTAACCTTGTTTTTGCCAACTGAAATGGAAAATGAACTTCCCCACTGTTGATGTAGTATTACATTCATGTTAACAAATCTCATGGCCTTGAGTATTTGGGTCTTTTTCTGTGGCACCTATCATTGTACAATATCTTCTTGACATGTAAACTGCTTATGCCTGAAAACATAGGTTGGTTACGTCAGATAATCTTCTTATCTCAATTCAAGAGAAGATGAGCTGGGCTGATAAAATGTCTGAACTGAACAAGAAGCACAAAAAGGAAATTGAAGACAAGGCTGAAGAAGTAAAGAGAACATGTTGTCTGAAGGTCAGTTTAATCCAGTTTTATTTAATATAGCTTTTGCAGTTATCAGGGAACCTAACAAGTGTAGATGTTGCATTTGAGGATTATGTCGAGGTGTATGTATGTACATCTGCACATTTTTGCTTTTGTAATGAGTCATTTAAAGCTGTATGAATACATCAGAAAGGGGGAACAAATAGAGGAAGGTAGAGGAAAGAGTGTAAGAAGGGCTGAGAGTGGTTTAGGAGTTGGTTCTGTTGTACTGGGTGGGATTACCTTGCTTTGCTATTTTCAATATTTTCATTTCAAAAGCTCTGGTTTGAGGATAATAAATTCATTTTATTTCTGTTCAAAGGTTTATCAAGCTTTATTTTGATTGGTTGACTTATGCAAATGTGTGCATTTTGTTATCATCTATTTTGATCATAGCTTTTAGAGTTCAGGTAGAAATATAGTTGGGTTATCATGATCTACTTATATGAATGTAAGGCGGTAATCAGTTAATGATTCTATTTTTCATTCCCTCTTCACATGCAAGTCTTATTTATATGATTTTGGGATATGTTGGTCGATGTGTCTTACTTACGTTGTGGCAGAAGTTCCACCCTGTAAGCAGGCCAACAATGATTCCCGGGGGCATGAGGAGATATACTCCGAACCTGGTGGAGTGATGGATTATGAGGAAGACCGAAGTCGACCAAAGAGGTAATTCAAATATTCAATACACCTTACCAAATGAATTGCACCATCTCTGATTCTCTCCTACACAGCTTGAACTTTATTATTAGTGCATTCCTGTTCCCCAAGGTTGGAAGGGGTTCCAAATTTGGTGGCCCCTTCCCACACTGATAAATAAGGGAAAAACATTAATGAAGGGGAGATGATTGCCAGTCAACAAACATGAAAAGTAGTATCTTGAATATTTATTGTTTCCTTTGGTTTCAATTTCATGAATGTAACTTGCCTTTCTACTGTTGCAGGAGACGTCATCCAATATATAGATGAGAGTTGAGAGGTGATAGAAAGAAGTGTATCAGCGAGTGTTAATAGCCTAGTTTTTGTTCTTTGTTCATGGTGTTCCCCAACCTGTTGATGTCTCCTCTTTGCGACCAGTCTCAGAAATTAAACTTTTGTCCTTTATACTATCTTCCCTGTTTTAAGACCAGATACCACAACTGTAATGCTAAATTTCTTGATGAAATGTCTCTTTGTACTGAGTTTCAATCGTGGTCAGGCATCTTTTATCTTATTTCATTTATTGAAGCAACGTCGTGACTAGGGTTTAGGCTACACAACCAATATCAGGAACTGCAACGCCGTAAATTGACAAGTCTAGATGTGTGCTGGGATGAAGAAAAAAGCATCATGTCATTCCAAATTCTTTTCTGTTTGAAAGTTGGATCATTTCACCATATGCATAGTGTTGGTGAGATCATGTATCTTTCTCCATCCAGCTTCCACCTGAAATATATAACTCTAGTGTTAGTTGGCATTATCTTTCGTTGGTTTAGGCCGTTGATCGGGTTCCCAGTTATGTGCGCAAGTGGATACTAGTAGAGAAGCGGAAAGTACTACCTATAGAGGTAGGATCCTTTGCCAAAAAAAGAGTAGGATCCCCAAAACTGCCTCCATGAATAACATTTCAGATTTTCAGAGCTGAGTCTGAGAACGTTGATGTTACTGAAAGGTTAACACATCCAACATTCTGGAAAATGATGCATCGTACATTACGCAACCTAATAATGAAAATTGTGTGGCTATTAGGACCTTCAAATTTACTCACCTTCCAATAACCAAAATAACCTTGTTTATAATATTCACATATATTTCAATATCCTATCATTACATCTCTAATTCAGTGAATGTACCTCCATTTTTTTTCTTTATCCATCTTCAAAATCATCATTCATTATAACTTATAAAAAAATATTAATTATAATTACTTTTCACTTTATAGATTTTAACTATAATTGAATTTCTTAACTTAAAAATAATAAAAAAAAATCTAACATGAATTAGCTTTTTCATTTATTTATTTTTCTTTTTTACTGGTACTAAACAACGATCAAGGATAACAATTTTTTTTTCTCTATATATGTTTTTTCCTCTCTTTTATATGTAACTCATGATATATTATTTCATTAATCATCTAATTTCTCATAATCGATTTTTTTTAGAAAATGCTAATCTAATACTAATTTAGCCCACTCTTAGCTCATTTAAATGATTCTAAAAAATGTGTCCATTCTCATATAAGGTGTCATTATTTGTGCTCAAATAAACAAATCTTTATTAAAACTCTGAGGAAGCTATATTATTGTAATACGATTGTACCCTCACTCCTTAAACATATTTAGAGAGAGAAAATAGAAGAGAGAGAGAGAGAGAGAGAAGAGTTGGCCGAAACCTCACCGGCTCCGGTCACCGGTCGCCGAACTCTGGTCACCAGATTCTGATCACTGGACTACGGTTGCCAGGACCGGAATCTCGTTAGGCTCTTTAAAACATCACTGGAATATCTTCAAACCTTGTCGGAACCATTTCGTACCTTCGTTAAATGTTTTATTGGGGTCAGTAATATTGGAAAATGATTTATTAAAGGTAATAAACTTTATGAAGATACTTTACTAAATGTAGTAAACTTTATAGTGGAACTTTATTGGAGACAGTAAACTTTATACAGACTTTATTAAGAGTAGTAAACTTTATGGAGAAACATTACAGAAGGTAGTAAACATTAATTTTATAAAAAAAACAAACAAAACAGAATTTACTACCCCTAATAAACTTGTTATTGACCTTAAAATTGAATTTATTAGAGGTAGTAAATTTTAAGAAAGAATTTATTACATCTAATAAACTCGTTATTCACCTTTAGTTATGAATTTATTAAGCTACTACCCCAATAAACATCCACCAATAATAAATTATTGGCCCCAATAATATATAAATAATGCCGAAAGTTCATAAGTAATTCAAGTAACATGTTATTGTTCGCAAAGACAGCCCTAAATGAACCAGTACATGAATAAGATGTCGTAATAAAACTTAACTGCCCCTAAATAACATTATTACTACTCTAAAAAAATTATTACCCCTAATAATTACCTATTTACCTTGTCTTTCAACACCCTAGACAAGCAATCGCGGATCTTTCAACACACTAGACAAGCAATTCGCGGATCTGAGGACAAGCAATTACTTATCTTGAGCGACACGATGGAGTGAGTGAAAGGCGTCGTCCTAGAGGTAAATAGAGGAATGAGTACACCGATGTCGAGATGTCGCTTTGATTATCACCAAGCTCGAGGATGAGGAAGCCGAGAGAAGCAGGAGGCTATGACGGCAGATCGTAGCAGCAGGGGTCCAGATCGTCCCTCTTGCTCTTCATCTCTTGGATCATGAGCTTGTTCAGATCGACGACGTTTCTGATCTAAAGGCGAAACAATATACTAGATTGGCCTAGGGGTGGCATTGGGAGAGTAGATTGGTCTAGAGGCGGTGCTGAGAGAAAGATGGTATGATTTTAAGGGTATTGTAGTTATTTAATCAAAATTATTGGGATGAGCTATAACAATCTTTTTTCATTGAAACGTGTTATCAAAACCCTATTTTTAACTAAATGGGCATTTTCCTTTTGTTTTTTACATATATACTCTATGATGCTCAAATTTAAAGGCGAACTCATGTGCACACAAAGAAACAAGAATAAAACCAAAAATGTCAAATTGTCTACTGTGCATATATCCAGATTATTCAAGATGAAACGGACATTTCTCATGGCTAGTAGTATAGTAGTAATAACAACAACAATATATAACTTTGAATTGGCTGATGTGAGTTGTGAAAAGCGTTGCATTTTTCAGCTAGTATGCCTAGACGAAATTTCAACTACAATCTGCACACAGAGGTGATTCGAGATTTTGGGTCATTCAAAACGTTAGCCAAGATTTTGGGACAAATGTTTTCAAATACACACAAGTACTAAACATTGACAAAGTCGATTATCCCTTTGATTTCTGTCACAAAAAAAATAAACCTAAAGAATACACACAACACACCGAACTGATTTGACACTAAAGCATACACAAGTCATTGCAGGCATTTTAGAATCTCGTTTTTCTTCTTCATCATCATCTATGTACAGTGTACGGACTTATTACCCAGTCATGCACGGTTCATTCCATCAATTATGGAAAGAAAATTTACTCGAGTCAATTTTGGCGAATACAAAATGGTCGGTGAGTTCAGATTGGTTCAGATGTATACGGAGTCCAGTTTGACACTATTTGACTCGATCGGTTGGATCTAATTTCCGTCAAATATAGTCTCAAATAATGCAGCTGAGACTTTTTCCATGTAAAATGTGGAAGAATTAAGAAAATGTATTCCCAGCAACGTACTTGGTATGTAAGGCATGCATCCTATAAGAACGTTCCTTGATCATATTCATTTTGTTTATTCACGTTTCTACTACCGAATCGGCCCTATCGATCAGGACGACCTTGCTTCTAAGTTGAAAGAGGACTATGACCATACGAGACTTCATTCATCTCAATTTATGTGTTTGTCTATCTGATGTGATTAGAATATGGTGTGTTTTTGGGTCATCGTTTATAAATCATTGGTGAGCTATTAAGAATATGGTGTTGATGTATAATTGTATATTAATCTATATCTTGTAGGGCCCGTTTGAAAATGAGATTTAGATTTCAAATCACATGTATTTCAAATCTTGGTAGTTGAAATCTTAAGATTTCAAATTCTTTTGTTTGGGTAACAATTAAGCCATGAGGATTTGAATTAAGGAATTCAAGTTTAATGAAGAAGGATTTAGCCTTTTTTTCCTTTTTCTTTTTTCAAAAGATAGATTTCTATAAACAATGTATAGTGTTAATCTAATAGCATTATATGTCAAACTGATAGTGTTCACCCAATAACATCAAAATTTCCCAAATTTAATTGTCCTGCCCCATGATTCCAAAGCAATATAAGCTAATAGTGTTCATCTCTAATCTCTTA
This sequence comes from Comarum palustre, assembly GCA_951800085.1. Lineage (NCBI taxonomy): Eukaryota > Viridiplantae > Streptophyta > Magnoliopsida > Rosales > Rosaceae > Comarum > Comarum palustre. Next base: position 11,724,769 of record OX637581.1, on the reverse strand, counting down.
AGAGTAGAGGTGGCAAACGGGTCGGCCCAACCTGACCCGTTTAATCGGGCTTCAGGTTGTGATTGGGCCGACCCACGACGGCTCACGTCTTAACGATCTCAGGCTTGGATAGACCCATTTACTCAAATCTAAGGTGTCCCAGCTCGGTCCACGGCCCAAGCCCATAACATATTAGGGCGTGCTCGGGGCGGGCCGGACCCGTTTGTAGTTAAAAATAAAAATTAGTCTAAAATTGATATCATAGTATACCAAAACAAAAACAAATGAAAAATAATTCGCATTTTCTATCGATCATTTGTTTTCTTTGCTAACAAACTAAAGAAATATATGATATATGAATCATGTGATCATTATTTATATTTGGTAATGTTTTAGCAAAACTTTTTATGAGTCTAAGAGAATCAAAATGAATAATTATTAGTATTTATAAGTAATGGTTCACACTTAAAACAAATTTTATATTATTTATAAATATATAATCTTCATATTATAAAGAATATATATATTTTTTAAAGCGGGCCGTGGGCCTTAACTTATCGTGTTTGAGTCTGGCGGGGCCTATAACGGGCTCGGGCCGGGCCAGTAGACTCATTTTTCTAGGCCCGGCCCTGCCTTGCCCATTAAGATAACGTGTTTGGGCCGTGCCGGACCGGTAGAGTACTCGTGCCGTGCCAGAATACTTTTAAACGTGTCATGCTCGTGTCGTGTCCGTGCTTTACGACTCGTTTGCCACCTCTACTTCAGAGCAAACAATAAATGGTTCTTCTTCAGATAATCTAATGTCAAATTTTTAGTTACATATGAAAATTCAAATCAACGCAATTCAAATATGAGAATTACCATCAACTCTTTCTTTTCAACATCATGGATGCACTTCAGCTATGAGCATCTGTATCCATTCTCTCTTTTCAACATCATTGAAGGACTTTAGTAGAGATAATTCTTCAGGATTGCCACTCATCAAAATACAACTTTAAAAATTTGCATTTTAGTGAGATTAGGATCTTTTGAAATCACATCATGTAGTTCATCTCCTTTGATTTGTGGGGATACTTGAGCTGCCATGAATTCCTTCAAGTTAGCAACATCACCAATAGCTTGTGCCAATGGATCATTTTTCTTTCTTTTAGTTGGAGGATATGAACCACAAGTTTAAGTTGATGCATGTGATGAGGCATGTGAATTGGGTGTCACATCACTTTCAACTTCTTCAGCTTCAAATTTTATAGTGTCTTTGCATCTCCAACATCTTCTACTCCCTCACCATTAGCTCTATCCTTTCCACGTAGCATGACAATATCATCCCAATTTTCTGTAGTCTTGTTTTGATACCCTTTAGCATTAGGATGTGACTACAATAGTACAACATAGAGTTAATTGAAGGCTTGTGAGACATATATAACAGATACTTACTACTCAATGTCAAACCATATATAACTCAACATAAGCATTCCAAATTTCCAGATACTGGAGTTCATGTTCTAAGACTCTCATGCAGCAGGAATGTAAACTCACTTACATGCATTCCTATCTTATTACAATATGGATTTAGATGATGGTTTTTTCTTTCATTATGGTCAGGATTCGGTGTTTGTGCACGTAGCTCATATAGTGGATACTATCTATTGATCTTGTTTAATTTGCACTCCAGCTAGAAATGAAAATGGATCCTACCCGAGCTTGTTCACTCAAGCCTTAATCTAATCTGATTATTCTCCTGGTTTTGGTTTAAAGATTAGACTAGCACTCAGTCTACTAATGATGTATGACAAAATATTAGCAGATATTTCAAGTTCAGCTACCTCATCTCCCATTGATTACCAGAAACATATATATGAAAAGAAGAAAAGTATCCAGTTGACCACATCAGCCGCACCATTCTATACATGAACGATGCCAACCGAGATGTGCTTCACTACGAACTCTAGTATTCCTTATTTTGAACTAGAACCCTAGCTACTATTATCGAAAGAGAAAGCTAGATAAATCTACTTAGTCTTGTTAATACAAAGGCAATGGAAATTTCATTCAAATCCATGACTCCATGTTCCATACGGATCAAGATCAAACAAAGTAAAAAACTATAAACATGGTGATCAAATTAATAAAGTAAAAAGAAGCATGTATCATGAGATAAAACAAAATCAATGAGATGAAACAAAATCAAATTCATCAAAACAAAGACAAGAATGTGATCATGATCGAGTTTGATTGATCGAATCCAAAAAGGGACAAAAACATCAAGAACGTCGATCAAACACCCAGAAAAGAAGATGAGCCATGAATTCATGAATTTTAATAAGAAAGACATACTAGCTTCACGAAATCTTGGTGTGAATCGAGCCTAGTGTGTGCGATCTGTTGGGAAGCTACCTGGAGAGAGAGAGAGCGAAATCGGATTTTGTGAGACGGGTACCCTAGTTATTTCAAATCCAGGCTTTTTGTTTACCAAAATTTGTGGGCTGATTTCATTAAATTCAAATCTCTAAAAAATAGAGAAAATGTTCATTTGTTACAAAATTTGGCACCAAAGTTCTCATTTCCACATTTTTTTTAAAAAAAATTGACCATTTGAACTTTTCAAAAGAGAATTTGTGTAAATTAGGTCTAAACTCTTAAGATACTCTTAAAAACTTATATTATTTTAATATCATTATACCCCTCACCTCTTAAATATGCTTAGCGAGAGAAAATGCATGAAAGAGAAGGTTTGATCGGAACCTTATCAACTCCGATCAGCAACCGTCAAACTCTGGTCACCGGTCACTGATGGTCGGTCAGCGGACTCAGATCGTCGGTCGTCGGACTCAGGTGATCGGAATCATGTGGCTGGAATCAATGACCCTAATAAACATGTTATTGACCCTAAATAATAAATTACTGACCCTAGTAAACATGTCTGGTCATCGAAATTCGATCGTCAAAATCTGGTGGATTAATTACTAACCTTAATAAACTTGTCATTAACCTCTAATAATAAATTACTAACCTCAATAAATATATTATTGACCTTGATATTAATTTACTAACCCCAGTAAACATGTTATTGACCATAAATAATAAATTACTAACCCTAGTAAACATGTTCGGTCACTAGAATTCGATCACTGGAATCTTGTGGATGAATTACTAACCTTAATAAACTTTTTATTGACATCTAATAATAAATTACTAACCTCAATAAACATGTAATTGACCCTGATATTAATTTATTATCCCCAGTAAACATATTATTGACCCTAATAATAAATTGGTAACCCTAATAATTTGTTTTACTACCCTTAATAAATCCTTATGCAATTCTGGAGCTAAGTCGAATGTTATCCACTCTAAAATCAAATCAAGCAAATATACAGAAGAGAGGAGGAGAGCTTGGTCTGTTGGGGTCATGTAAGACCTATTTCTGGAGACAGAAGAGAGGGTTAGAGTGAGAGCATTCGAGCTTGATATTAGATCTGTTGATTGCACATTTTCATTATTATATATGAGCAATTGCTAATCAAAGATAAATCAGGTACCAACACTGCAACCTCAGATTGGTTTCGTCTCTGATCTCGGCCGGGTTCACCTCGGATCCGGTAGCTTCTAAACCCGAATGCTCTCTCCACCTTTTTGACGCGCCTCACCAACAGTAACCCAACCCGACGCCAGTGACCTGCTTTGCTACTACGACTAGCTTCGCTAGCGTCTGCCCTAGCTCGGACCAGGTCAAGCAAGCCACGTTGCTCCGGTCAACTCTAAATCAGCGCATCTCTGCAGCCCATTCCTAATCGGCACCATAACCTGAAGCAATACTACGTCTGCATTATTCGACACTTGATGTTGACTATCTTGAGCGCCGCCCTCTGTTTATCCTTTCGCTCATCCGGCGCCACCTATCCTTGCCTCCCCCGGATTCGACGACGGCTTCGTCGACTTTGTAGTCATCGAGGTTGCGTTGAGAGAGAGAGAAGTCAGATCGGGTGAGAAGAAGTAGAGGAGAAAAGATGAGAATATATTTTGTTCAGAATGAGGGTATAATTGTAATTTTAATAAAAAAGTTAGAATAGAGACTATCAAACGTTTTTAGATCTAGTTAACACTTTTAATATGCATTTGTAGTAAATGATCATTTGCTTTAAAAAAATATTCTCAAACAAGCTGATTTGTATTTGGGTTTCTGAAATCCAAATACTCAACTTGAAATTCATAAATCCAAACTAGCCCCTTTTTATTTTTTATTTTTTTGTGGTATACTATTCTAGATCCATACAGCTAGAAAGGTCATCTTAGTACGTTAGTTCTACTTATACATACATACAGTAGTCTATTAATTAGTGAAGTTCCATTGGCTTGAAATTTTTGGGAGCTTATATATATGTAGCTCGCTCTTGTATCTGTATTGATTATCATCCCAATTGCACACAGTCTAATTATACATACAGTTCTAGTTATAAATACAGCTCGTGTATCTGTACGTACGTATCTGTAAATTGATTTTTGAGAGAAAGTCGTTATTGTCCGGTTTGTGAATTTGCCTACCAACTACTGATCCATGGTCGAAGGAAATACGAAGTTAGCCGTGACAAGATGGTTTGTTAAATCCATATTTTTAAGGTTCATCCTTTCGTTGCTTTTATTCATTAGTAACTTCTAATAAGTATTGGTTGATCTTATTCAAAAAAATGGTTGATCATCAGCATTTTGATCTTCTTGAACAACTATACGTACTGAAGGTTTTAACAAATTACCTTCCACAGATGTGCATTGCTATTTCCATGTCCTTAGTCTGCTTTTTACATACATTAATTTGTTGATGTTTTACTTTAATTTAATGCTATATTGAAGTATGGTAAAGAGAGAAATTTGTAGAACCGACTCAGTATTCGATTCCAGGCTAGATCAATCACGTAAAACCAAGGCATATAAGTCGACTGGAGGGTTGTTCTTCCACTCATGCATTTGATTGAATAGTTCTTGATAATGTAGTCATATGTTAAACTCTAAAATCAATTGAGAATTGAGAGATTAGTTAAAACCCTTACAAACCCACAGTGAAGGTCTTATATTCCTGATGTGATATATATATATATATATATATATATATATATATCAACACGCCTCTGTCTAACACATAGACAACAATTTGGGTGGTCAATAATCTGCTCTGATATCATGATAAAGTAGATTGTGGTTCAATTTCAAAACTAATTGACAATGAAGAGTGTAGCTCAAACCCTTATAAAGTTATAGATAAGGTCTCATATTTTTAATATGGGATATATATATATATATATATATATATATATATATATATTGTTTAGTACTCTTTCCCTCCTACATTATCTGTGTCTGATCTTATCTCTCAACGTGTTTCCGATCACTTTGTCTCCCCACTTGTTAGAGTGATCTACTTCTGCAGTTGTATATATGTTCATCAAGTTAATATATCTGGAAACGTTTTACCTGAAAATGGAATAAACCAGAACAGTGCTAATACTCGTAACGCAATATATATTTACATTTTCATTTGCCGGAAAAAATCGATCTCTATAAAAAGGAAAGAATGTCTGAGCATTCAGACGACGACAAGAGCACCATGTCTTCGTCGCCAAATGTGAATGAGTCCAACACATGAAACTCTTGAGCAGCTTCATCCAACTTGGCTTTCGCTGCCGCCGAGTCCACTCCACTCCTCCTCTTTGGCTTCGGCGAGCCATCTTCAGACGACGGAGTTGACGGCTCCGACAAAGCACGCTTGTGAAGGACACGACCCACCTCCATATCATGCGTGCCAATCAAGTGAGGAAAGTTAAGCTTCGCTTTGGAGCCACGCATTTTGAAAGCTGCTCGGTCGTAAGCCAAGCCTGCGTCCTCCGCCCTCTCGTATGTTCCCAGCCACACTCTCATCCCCTTCTTTTTAGAGTTTCTTATCTCCGCCGCGTACTTTCCCCACGGCCGTCTCCTCACTCCCCTAAAATGCCTCGGTGCTGATGGCGTATGGTCATCACGCGCCGCCACCTCTTCCTCAAATTCACTAGTGAATGCATGGTTCTGCTCCACTATCTTACCCCTCGATATATCAGTGCAGTTTGAGCTCGAAGTACTCTGAGAAGGAGAGTCTGCAAAAAAAGCCGACGCATCGAAATCGTCGTCAAGAAGATGCTGACGGATCGACTCCAAGAGAGCCCAGTCTGAGTTGGGGAAGCTTTCGGTTTCCATGGACATGATTTTAGAAATCTTCTGGTTGTACAACACTCTATTTTTGAAGGCGTGAGATATGGAGGACTTGGTGGATTTTGAAGCTGTGTTGAGGCTTGCTATATATACTGGTTATTACACTGGTAGGGATGTTGCTGAGAAACTCCATCACCATGCTTTTGCGGGTCAGGCATGTTTTTTTTAAGGGAGGTTCGTTCATTCATTATCAAGGACTACATGATGAGAATCCTCGTCAAGTTTTTGGCACATGTTTTATATGCTGCAATTGTTTTTATTCTTTCTTTTCAAATTCTGATCGATGTCCTTGATTATGATCTGGTTCACTTGGTTCTACATTCTATGATGTGCTTATTAGCTTCCCAACCTTGATGAATTATTATTATTCTCTCTATGATAAACAACACAAAATTATTCATATATATGCGTCATTGCTCCATAATTTTATATATCAAATGATTATGGTTTCATTCATTTTAGGAAAATTATATATTTACGAGAAATTAATAACTCATATATTAGCGACAAAAAATAAAAAGTATTCACATACTATTAAGCACACGGACGAAAAAAACACAATACCAATGATCGCATTGCGAATAATATTAGGTCAAAAGTAGGAGGACAACTTAGGTAGACAAATAGAGCCATCGATCACCTTCTCAACAAGTGGGTTTTAAAATATCATCAATTATGTATTTTTTGCTGTATTTTGGTCTATTATGAAAACGTACGCCTTTCATTACGTGCGTACAATTCTCTTCCTACAAACAAGAATGCAAGTATGTATGACGTCTTATAATGCCACACAATTAAGGAAGCGAGGAAGCTTATCTTGATTTAGGACGGTCAACAAGACACCAATAAGTGCTATTTTATTTACAAAATGGACGTGAGAAGAAATGTGCACATCTTAAATTATAATTAAACATTATTATTGGCACCAAATAAAACAAATAATTATCATGTGATGAAACTAAAATGATTCTGTTGATCAAAATAGTGGAAGATGAGCATCCGATGGTGAGCTTGATCAGCTACCGTTTGGCAATTAACACGATGTTTAAAATTGAGCAGTCACGGATGGAGCTTTTGTACATCTTTTACCAAATCATGGATTTCCCTAGATTTTATAATAGCAGTGCAATCATTATCTAATTAATTAGCAGTATAATTATGATGAAGTGCGTCTGCGATAATAAGTGTACCATGTAGCCAACTTCGACTAATTATCTGACTTTCGGTTTTGCTAATTGATCAATAGGTTTTAGAGTGAAAATTCTTCTATGTACTAAAATGTAAGTGAACTAAGTATTTATTAAAAAATCTTAACTGTTGATAATTATACTTAGTTTTACTTAAAAATAAATAAATAGTGTCATAAATACAATCCAATCGTCTATTTAACTTGGTTTAAATGCACCATGATGCACTAAGACGCTCTTGTTTTGGAGTTGTTTCATAGATCAAGACTAATTATCTGACTTTCGATTTTGCTAATTAATTTTTGGACTAATGTCCATTTAGTACTAATTATCAAGATTTATAACGCATTCCAATAAAAATCTTATTTCAATGTCCGTTTCAATTATTCTTAATACTATTACTTTTCTATCCATACCTCTTCTGCATCTACAGTCTCTCTTTTCTCTTTCTCTCTCTCTCTCTCTCGTCTCTCATCTTATCTCTTAATCTGGCTGATCCTCTCTCTCTCATCGAGGCCTCAACCACCGAAGCCTCATCGGCGACGCTCCTTAGCCACGACGGAGACTCTCCTCAGCCTCGACACAACAGACAACCTCTTCTGTCTTACCTCCCTCCACCATCCCCGACAACCTCGTCCTCACCTCTCTCACACACAAATCCATCACATCTCTCTCGCACAGATCCATCACCGGAGACCTCACCTCGCCTCCACCGTATCTGACTACCTCTCCTCACCTTCACCATCTCTTTCTCTCCTTGATCTTCGATTGGACATTACGACCGAACTCAGCCCAAGGCGGAGCTCCGCAGTGGCCGGAGCTTGAATTTTGATGAAAACAGTTTGGACTATGTAGTCGCACAACGTCGTTTCTCCCCACCAGGTACAACAAAATTAGATCTTGATTCTCTATGTATATCTCAATTGTTCAAATTTTAATAGCAAAATTGTTCCAATTTTAATAGCAAAATTGTTCAAATAAGTGTATATTTCATTCAATTGGGTTTCAAAATTTTTTTTCATTGAAATGTTGTTTGACTTTTTTTTTGTACAAATGGGCATTACCCATTAATTTTTAGTTTTTCAAGTACTGAATAGGATTTTTATACTGGTTTACCGTAATTTTTTTTTATAAAAAAATGTCTAAAATGATATATTAATAATTCTCAAACAAAAAAATCATTATATATGCTCTCTGGTGTAATTCAAATTTCGTCAAATAAAGAAAAAGATCAACAAGCGTTCCATGTGAGCTAGCTAGCAGTAGCTTTCTCTCGAGTTCCTTCTTATGTTATGGACAAGGTCGTGAAGATTATGGGCAGGCTGACAGTGGTCAGGGGAATCTTTTCTGTGTGAAAACTGAAAATACGACTCGGTGCATATGCATGCAAGTTGACACGAATCATCCATTTGACCAATCTTTTTGTTTTTGTTTCATAACATCGAACACAAGGAAAACGCTTGAATACACAAGTTGTATGGTTATTTGAGGTGAGTCCCGACACGTCCACAAATCTCAAATTTTAAAGACATAAAAGTAAATTTCTTACTTAATTTTTGTCAATAATAAATCTCATCTGTCATGGTTAAGGGCTAAAAAACTTTTATTCTCCATCTGGGTTTTCAAACCATACGGCTGAGGTGAAGCGGAAATCAGAGGTCAGATAGTCAAGAAAGACGATGACATCCATTTGACCGAATACAATTCATTTCTATCTTCATTTCCATGCACGAGGACATCCATTTGACCATATTGTTTTGTGTATTGTACTCCAACTCACACGTGGCGCCTCATGCTACTTTGTTGATTTTAATTTTGTATATGTCGCCGAAATTGAAAGCTTCTTTCTTTGTTTTGTGTTTATGGGTTTATAGTGATTGTTCTGATTTGCAGAGGTTAAAGAGGATGAAGGGTCGGCTGAAGAAGAAGATGATATGCATAACATTGATGCCATATATTCCCAATGATACTTCTACTGAGGTATTGATTTTTTGGTCTTTCTCACAGTTTTGTGTTTGGTTACTTTTCAAGAATCTTAAGTAATATTCATATAGAAGAAATAATGTAGAATATGCCTGATTTTTGTGAACCATACTCAGGGTTTAGTCCAAGGTTCATCATACTTACTTGGGTCTCAAATAATCTCATATTTTGATAACAATCACAAATGTGTGGACTTACCAGTGTAGAGTACTGTTGGTTTATTTCATTATATCACTAGAATAAATATGACATTGCGATGTTTGTTTTGCGTATTTAAAACTATATACACAAGAAATTTGAATTGTAATGATATTTGATGACATTGTGAGTGTGTTATTTGCAGTCATCTTTTAAAAAAACTTCTTGTTTGGTTGTAGGGTGAACCAAGCTCCCAACTCTTAGGGTTTATTATGTGTGTTACTGTTAATGCTGCCAGGGCATTCAAGTCAATGCTTCAACAAATTTTGTTTTCTTCAGATTGTTAACATTTCTTTCTTATGTTCTTGTGTATCATTTTTTCTCCATGGTGTTGATGATCAATTTTTAAGACTAGTACAAATGATTCCAAATTTTCAATCTACTTCTGCAGTGAAAAGCTGAACTCCATGAACTTGTTAGTTACATGGCACAAATAGCTGTAACCAGTAACTTGTTTGCTTCCTGTAACAATATTGATTGAGAAGAATGTTGTTTGGATCACACTAGAACTTGCCATAAAAGATATCAAACTTGTTTGGTACATCTTGTTCACTTCTTCCCTAACTTATTTTGTGAACTTGACCAATTTCTTGGTCACCAAACACACAAGCGTTTTGGCCCTTCAGGTAAATAACAATTACCCTCGTTTAAGAATCTGAGGAACCATTTGACAATGTTGCTGAAGCTGCCAAACCAGTCCTTAATCACTTCACATTTGAGTCATGTGTTTTAAGTTTTAACTGTGTATGTTAATTTTGAATAGTCATTTGGGATGCAAAGGGTATGTAAAGGGGGCAGTTGGTGTGGTTATTTCAATCAAGATATTTAAAAATAATGTTTCCTTCATTGGGATGTTGGGTTATGGACTCACTGTTGTTGAAGTCATTTTGTACAGTGAAGACATGAAGAGGTATACATTGAACTGTTGAAGTCATTTTGGCACAATTGTACGTAACTCACTCCTCCCTCTCCTTGATCCATCTTTATTGTTGTTGTTGCAAGACCTATCATGGAACAAGTCATAAAGTCTAAGGGATGGAAGAAAATAAAGGTTGCAATGGAGGGTACTTTTGTTGGAAATGCTACTACATCAGCATCAACACAGCCTCTTACTCAAAGCAGGCAAAATCATGCAGCAAGCTAAAAGGGGTTCCAAAATCATACAACAAGCTAATGTGTACTTCGTCATGTTTTGGAATCATTTTTTTGCAAACAATCTAGTTCCTCATGTATAGTATGTTTATGGAAACCAAATACGTAGTATGTTTCTCATGTTGAACTCATGTTGGTTATAATTAACTAATATTGACAACCCTTTTTAGATCTATGTTTGAATTTATATTGCTGCATTGCATATTATTTCTTCTCAGCAGATAAACACAGTTAGTTCCTAAACTCTACTGAACTGATCAATATGATACCCAGAATAAAAAACCTAGATTTTAGAGGGAAAATGGTTATAGATTGAAGTAGAAGGTTATTTTTGTCATATGACATTTTTAGATGGTTCCATCATGGTCACGTCAGCAAACAGACGGCTCCGTGACAGAAATTGACCTCAGACCTTTCCTTGATAGTGAGATTAAAGTTTGGGTACCAAATTGATTATTTTTTAAGTATGAGTACCACTTTGACCGTGTCACACAAGTTTGGGTACCAGCAATGCATTTAACTCTATTTCTAATTTATAATTTCATTGGTTCCTTAGAGCAACTTCAGCAGTATAAGTAGAATTATTGTTAAATTTAGCAATTGATATAATTATTTGACTCTAGTACTAAATGTAAGTTGATAAATATTTTCAACCAATAATAGACTAACACATGGATAAAAAAGAGGAAAAACTTAGGTTTCTCACTAAAAATTATTGACTAGGTTGACAGTTCTATCAATTTTGTTTATCAATTTTATGATTTAGTAATGTTTTAAACATTTTGTTGAAGCTCTTATTCATCTTAAAAATTGATAAATTTTAAAAAATAATTAATTAAACAATACTGTTCGAGATGCCCTTAGCCCTCAAAAGATACCACACCCCACAAAATCCTAAATTATATAAATTTCCAGTGGTTTATGTATTCAGTAGCTAGAGTATCAAAAACAACACATATAAAAGAAACGTGTAATTAATTGTTGGGTAAGTTTGTTAAACAGGTAGTGCAACTCATGGTTCATCTTTGCATAAATTAATTTCAAGTGCAAAGCATTGTTCATATTCGCATCATTTTCAAGTGTTCTTATATATCACTTGCAGTTCGTTTTGTTTTTCCAAATCTCAGTACGTGATGTATTAATGCATGTGAATGATATGATGCATCAACTATGCAAAATAAGTCATCAAACTAGTATTATTAGTTCTTAAAGTTATAATATGAGTCCTTAAAGTTGTAAATTTTCTAATTACAACATTAGTCATCATGTGTCGTTAAAGTGGTAAAATGTGTGCTTAAAGTGGTAATTGAGTCCTTAAAGTGATAATTACAACTTTGAGGACCTATATTACAACTTTGAGGATTCAATTACCACTTTAAAGACAAATGATGACTAATATTGTAACTATTTTTTTTACAACTTTAAAAGCTCATATTACAATTTTAATGACTATTATTACTACTTTGACGACTCATTTTACAAAATTGATACATCACATCGTTCACATGTATTAATTCACCATAGCCTTACCTCGTGATAGCGATGGTCCTATTTCATCCATCTCCGTGAACTATTACGTTCAACCCTGTTATGAAGAAATTAATTACCAGTTCACAGCCAGCTGAATTGATCAAAACTAGAAATGAACGTTGAAATCTTGGTCCACTTTTTGGTTCTTCTTCTGTAGGCAATTGCAAGTCTGCAACTAGCAAGGGCGGAGAGATGTTAAGAGAGTGTGGGCCACGTGCCCTATTCATCATTTCACATAGAAAATAACTGGGGTACCATTCTAGTAAATTATTATATGTGCCTCACTCATTTTGAAAGCTAAATATAAATATATACATACATATAATAGTAATGTCATGGATATATATATATATATATATATATATATATTAGTATTTCATAACATCTTTCCAATAATATAAAAATATTTCACACTATATTAATGAATTTCTTCTCTTTAGTTACGGTGGGATTTAGGCATTTAGGACGCGACTACTGTTCGAGTAGTTTTCATTTTTCTTTTTTCTTTCCTTTCCTTTTTTTGACAAGTCCTAATATTAGAATATCAATCTTTTACATAAATTTTTTAAAAGTATTTTAAATATTTATATATATTTTACATAAATGTTTTAAAAGTATTTTAAATATTTATATATAATCAGTTGAATATGTGATGAATTTATAAATGATAATTCATTTGATATATAAAAAATATTTTTATTATCATAAACGACGAGACTATTATACAACAATTTCATAATATAAAATATTATCAATATTTAATATAATTATAATTTAAAAAAAATTATATTATGTTATAATTTTATTATATTACGTATGCCACTACCTAAATTCTTAGTTACCCCACTGGCAACTAGCGTCAGTGTGAACTCTGCTACGTCCAAATTCTCGTTCTGGACAACGGTCCACCGCGTCGACATAAGTATTTTAATCACTGGCTAGCTACCTGTTCCATCTTTGGTTTTCACCATGCATGGTCAAAACTTAGAAGCTAGATCGAGTAAATTAAAGCGCATACAACCCAAAAGGGGGTTGGTTTTGACCTTTGACTTTTGAATCTCCTCTCAGTCTCAGCTAACTGAACTGCAGGTCAAAACTTTTGACCAACAAAAAAACTGCAGGTCAAAACTTGGTAATTGTGTGCCAAGAAAGACCCCCAGCATTTACGTACTTTTAAGTTATAACATGCAAGATCATTTTTCTTTTTAACTTTGTTAAAATATAAATCATGATAATTGCTATTATTACAGGTTGATTCACATTTTTACCGGGGCATAATTGACCTCGCTCGATTAAAACTAGGTAGAACACTGTTGGAAAACAATATGCTATGATCCTATGAGACGCAATGGGTGAGTTACCTAGCTTAATTTCGGATAATTATCCATTCAGGACATATAAGGTTGGAGTCTTGATGATATTCATCTTGTGTTTCAATCGCTTTAGTCTTTACTTGAAATATTCAAATTGTTATATCCTCTAGGCCTAAATCTTATTGTTCTTTATACACGGAAATTAACTAATGTCAACACACACTTATTTGCAGCAATGCCATTTCCAGTAATATCTATACGAGTCTTGTATATCTCTTCATTCTTTCTTGTACGTATATTTGTATATATTAGATCGAACAAGTTTATGCTGTTTCTTGACTCTTGATTTCTATTTAGAACAAGTTTATGCCAAGCTGAAGATTAGCTGAAGCACCAAAATTATTGGGGAGTTTTGTTTCAGATGTAAAATGGAAGATTGAAAACCTGAGATCAATCAAGTCCAAATCTATTAAATAATATTCTATTATATCGATCTACATCACTTTGTTCTTTCTTCTGAGTATTGTTCCTTTTCTCCTCACGTTCGATCATTTGGTTTTCATTAATTATCACATGGACTCAACCACTTTCTACCGTTAGATTCTTTCAATAAATCAGTATCTTCTTTTATAATTATTTCTGAATATGGCAAAAGAGTTTCGAATGATGTCAGTTCAGGCTCCCCACCGAAGTCTGAAATCAATTGGTTTCCTTTTTTGGTTTTGGGAATTTTCTCTGCTGGAAGGATCTCCTAATTAACCCTTCTGCTTAGGGTAGGCCGGAAGACTAATGTCCATCAAACGAACCGGCCGGCTGACTGCCGTATCAAGCAGGGAGTTTTTATCTGCCGCAGGATCTTTCCGTACGTAGTGAGGGCTATTATTCTACTCGTAGTGGTTCATTAAGAGCTCTCGCCTCTCTCGGGCTAATTAGTTTGTTAAATTTCTTCATAAAACTGCAGTATAAGTTGCTCAAATGACCCGTCAGATGTTCAAAAGTATTAACTTGATCAGTTGAGGGGCGGGGAGTTGCCACCGTGCATTTCTCTCAAGGCTAATTGGAATTAGTTTGCCAACGCAAACACCACATGTGGTTTCTTTGGAAACAAAGGTGCATAACAGCTCCAATTATAACATAAAAAGGGAAAATGGCTGAGAAGGAGAATTACCAAACACAACCGAATAAGTACTCCAATTTTCGCTTATTACATTATGAACAAGAGTTACAACTTACAATGCTGCATGAACATGTTTCTTAGACTAATACTCCTTGCTCAAGGGAAGATTTGAGGTCTTATTTGTCCTCCGAATAAAAGCGAATTAACAGAAAGAGAATGCTCATGGTCAATAGCAATTACATAAGAAACCAGAAAAAAAGATTGCATGATGACCTGTAAAACTCGATCGCTCAATAGAAGGAAAAAAACATTTTCACATTTACTCGTACTATATGGTCTTGATTGATTATTAACCCCATAATGCTTATCTTCTCTTTTCCATGGGAGACTCGCCGTCCTCCGATGCCGACGAGATCGATGTAGAGGACTGCTCCGTCAAGCGCCGCCGCTTTGGGGTAACCCTAACCGGCTCAACGTTGTTCGAGCCAATCAAGTGAGGAAAGTTAAGCTTAGCTTTACGGCCTCGCAGCTTGAAAGCAGCTCGGTCATAAGCCAGCCCGGCATCCTCAGGAGTCTCGTAAGTCCCAAGCCACACCCTCGCGCCATTCTTCGCCGGATCTCTTATCTCCGCAGCGTACTTCCCCCATGGCCTCCTCCTCACGCCCCTGTAATGCCTCGCCACCCTTGGTGCGTGCATCTCATGCGCAACATGAGCTTGCTCCCTCAGTTTAACCTCGTCCTCATTCCCTGGGACATTTACAGCTTCGGTTTCAGAGTCTTCAGGCTTTAGCGCCGATTCCCACCAGTTCTCTGTGGTAAAAAATCCACTCATGCAGGTTGGAGCAGTAGCAGAACTGGGGAAGAACAAGGGAATGATGTCGTCGACTTCGCCACCGAAGAGGGCGGCCTGAGGCGCCATATGATCGCCTAGAAGGTGTTGGCGAATGGATTCAAGAAGAGCCAAGTCTGAATCTTCTGACTCTAGGGTTGTGTGTCCGTACATGTTAATTTCTTTCTACCTTCACACAAGGTGTTCTTGAAGAGTTTGATGATGGAGGTTTGTATTGGTTTTTGCAGGAAATGATTTTTTGGAGCTGGAGGGTGTGTAACGTGATGTTCGATTTATATAGAGGTCGGTTGTTTTCGTACGCAGTTGCAGTGAAGTTTCATGGACACATTGCTCTATACCTCTACGCACGTGGTGTAAAACCTTATTTAACTTTTCTCTTGTGCCTACACATGCCTATTTGTAACCAAATATAATAATGTGATAAATGTTTACATATTTCGCTTTTTGGTTACAAACGTGCTCATTAATGGTTCTGGTGCTGATTTTTATTTTGGCACCACTTTTTGATCGAGTTTCATTATCTCCGTCTTCTAGTATCTAGATAATATTGTGTAGATCATCTCTGTAAATTTTCAATCAATTCAGTGACCGTTAAGATCCTCAAAATCGAAAAACAAATGGACAGACTGAATTATGTCAAACATGAACCGTTCATGTTTATAACAGAAAAAACGTAATTTTGAGGGCCTTAAAGATCACCAAATTGGATAAAATTTTACAGAGATGATCTACACAATATTATCTAAATACTAGATGGTGAAGATGAGACAATTCTATCAAAAAGCAGTGCAAAAATGAAAATCCACAACAAAACCATTGGTGCAGATGTTTGTAACCAAGAAAAATCCTATATATATATATATATTCTTATGGATTCTAAATTTCTAATACAACGACATGATGAAGTGAACAAACAAGCATGATCCATAGAAGATGTCTAGGTCTCTCAAATACCCTCTGAACGAAGACATCAAAATCGCTCCCGGCTGGGCGGCCAATATTTGAGAATCGTTTCAAACACTATACTATATCGACCATAAATGTGTTTTGTCGGAAGAAAAACATGGAGAAACTCTTAATTTTACAAAATGAATATAGGGATCAATGGTCATCGTTAATGATGTCTAACTGTCTAATTAACCAATGCAATGGCGAACCTATGCCTCTACCGGTTAAACCATGCACGTGTATATATATAAAGGCCTTCAAACTTGCGTTACAAAACTGAAGGACAGAATTCTGTCCAGTTTGTCCATCTTTTTTGTAACATAAGTTTGAAGATCTTCCTGATCACCAAATTGGCTGACATTTTGTAGAGTTGATCCAGCATTTCAACTTCATTATTCGGTTACTAATTAACCAGTCAAATATCATCTAAAGAAAAAGAGAAGTTAAAACTTAGGTATGAACAGAGTTGGGGTCGGTCAGATTATTAGTTTTATTACCATAGTCAACTTTTATTTATACACTCAGAAATAGTTAATTAATAAACGTAGCATCATAACTTCAAGTAGAAATAACTTGAAACACAACGAGATAAAGTCGTTTGCACTTTGCAAAATAAAACAAGCATATTCCCTCCTAATGTTAGTTCCATAAGATAAAAACTGACATAATGAAAAACATTGAATGGTGAATGTATGGGTTGAAAGTAAGCAAATTAAGAACTGAACGGATGGAAATATGTGTGTTCTTAGAACTCGGGGTATCCGCATAAAGATTTTTGGTAATTTTTTGGGCTAATGTCCATTTACACAAAAAAATAAAATTCAAACTTCATTTCAATGAAAATCAGACTTTAAAACCAAATTTAATAGAAGATACACTTATTTATGTCTAAACACACAAATCTTTATTAAAAACATATTAAAATAATTATTTTCAAGACATTTTTACTCTTGTCTCTTACTAAAAAGATAAGACTTTGCCGGAACATCGTCGGACTCCGGTGATCAGATTTCTTCAGTCGTCGGATTCTGACCACCGGTAAATCGGTTACTAACACCCTGTAGCTCGAATATTTCAGATATTCCGGCCACCGGTAAATCAGTTACTGACCCCTAATAGTTGAGTTATAGACCTCCAATAATCACAACTAAATCAGTTACTAACAACTAGTAACTCAGATATTCTAATTACTGATCCCCAGTAATTAAGCTTCTGACTCTAATAACTATTGATAACATGATTACTAACACTCAGTAACTCAGATATTTCAATTACTCACATCAAGTAACTCAGATATACCAATTATTAATACCCAGTAACTCAGTTCCTGACCCTCAGTAACTCAAATGTTTTTTCCATCATTGATACTAAATCATTGTTATGTCACTACTAACTAAGAATACAAAGTTAATGACACATGTCTAATAGAACAAAATTCAAGAACTTATTATCTCTCATACGTCCAATAGATGTCGATCTTAATATAGAATTAGAAAATACCTTCACTCAACATAAGCTAATTTAACTTGTTTAACAAGCACAAAAGGGCAAAATAGACCAAAACCTGAATTGAATGTTGGAATTGAGAATTTAGTCGTCATCTAGATCTCTATTACCAGAATTGAAGCATCGGCGTCCAGGCTTTAACGACGGCATCAGTGACCTTGACATTGACGGATCTAGGTCACTGGATCGCCGCCTGAAGAACGACAATGACACGAGGTTGAAGGATCAGAGGAAGACGACGACGGTCAGAGGACAGAGACGATGACATCGATGAATCAGTTGGGTTGGTGGAGATCGACCGAGGCCAAGAGAGGAGTGTGTAGGCTTCGACAGAGTCGTCAACGTCGGCGTCAAGGCTACGTTGGTGTCGTCCGAGAGAGAGAGGCTGCGACGGAGACGATGACGTCGAAAGATTAGATGGGCTGGCGGAGATCGACTGAGGCCAGGAAAGGAATGTGTAGGCTTCGATGGTGTCGACTTCAAGGCTATGTCGGTGTCGTCAAAGAGAGAGAGAGAGAGAGAGAGTATCTGAAATGTGTGCTGGAGGGAGTGATATAGTTAAGACAAGGATAAAATTGTAATTCATGTAAGATTAATTGAAATGGTCAATGAAAAAAAAATGTTTTCATTGGAATGGGTTATAAAACCTTAAAATTAGTACTAAATGGACATTTATCCTAATTTTTAAGGGGTATTTGACACTACACCCAATTTATTAGACTTATTTTAGATTAAACTCATCTCTTTACACTCTTTTGAAATACATCCATGCCACCTATTAATTAGATTGATTTATTGAAAAAATCTATTTATATTTAATCTTAAAAATAGAACCTGTTTAAGAATGAAATTGCAAGATTTGCCACTGTTCAAACACAAACTAATTATGCGGGTTTTATGCCAACGCCTCTAAACCATAAAACCTTATACCCAAAACTCAATTCCTCCATTAACCCTAACCCCTAACCTAAAACCTTATACCAAAAATTCAATTCCTCTATTTGTAACTTAACTTAAAGGTAGAAAACAATATGAATATTAGAAGGGCAAAAATGTCAGTGAAAAAATTGAAATAAATTTAAATTTTTGAAATAAAATCTATAAGGCAACTAAATTATTGCATTAGTTGTAAATTTAAAAACAAAAAGTGAATGAATTTATTTTAAAAAAAGGTGATTTTTTGGGCTTTTCTCTAACATATTATCTCAATTTTTAATTAAGGGGCCGGAGATGAAACTCATTTTTGACCACTACCAGCATAAACATTATAGCCGACGAAAAAAAACAGACCGACGAAAGTTGTTTTCGTCGGCTAAAGTCTACTTTAGCCGACAAAAAAAAATCGTCGGCTAAAGTGGGAATTTTAGCCAACGAAAACACATTTCGTTGGCTAAAATAATTTTCTCGTCGGCTATAGTCTGTAAACTATTGCCGACGAAATTTTAAAAGTTTTGTCGACGAAATATGTAATGTCGTTGGCTAAAAATCCTTATATTTTCAGATCTAGACAGCATGCAGCTCATTTGAAAAAAACGGAAGAAAACGTTTAGGTGTTGTCGAAATTGTTGGGTACGGTGTCGTCGAAATTTGTCTAAAATTAGTTTGTGGAGCTATATATAGGTACGTATATGTGTATATATCTTGATTTAAGAGTTTTATTTGAGTTATATATATTGATTTTTAGTTTTAATTTGAGTTTAATTATTGGATTTTGAGTGTGATTGAGTTGATCGATTTTGATTTGATAATATATATGAAGTTGTTGTTATTAATAAGTAGTAGTAGCTAGATATCTATATATATATATATAATATTGTTATATAATTAGTAATTAGTATAAATATGCATATATATATATATGTGTGTGTGTTAATTATTAATTTGTTATTAATTAATTGTATGTTAACTGTAGATAGAATACTAAATGATTTGAAAATTTAATTAATTAATTAGAGTTTATACAAATATATTATGTTATCTTTTCAGGATATAGATAAGAGTTGGATTTCGCTTCCAAAATGGGACAAAAGATATAGTAAATGAGTTATTAGTTTTATTGAATATATGATAGATAATGCTAAAGGGAATACAATTTTCTATTGCCCGTACACTAAATGTCAATGTCACAGCGATATGCAGCGATTTGCAATTGACAAGGTTTGGTAGCACCTTAAAAGTAATGGGTTTTGGGAGAAGTACATATATTTGATATATCACGGTGAAACATCATCAGGGGGTCTGCATGATCATGGACAATTTTCTGAGACGGGCAGTACATCCAACGATCTAACAACGGCCTTCATCAACGATATGCTTCCTTGATCAACAATTGATGTGTGCTTTATACGCTACAAGCTGTTGAATTCATAATTTAGTTTAATTATGGTGATATATGAACAGGAAATTGGTATGGTTACATTAAACAACCTATTTTTTTATGTATTTTTCATTTTTAGCCGACGAAATAGGCCGTATTTCGTCGGCCAAGATAGTTTTAGCCAACGAATTATATCATTTTTCGTCGGCTAAAACTATCTTAGCCGACGAAATATGATGTATTTCGTCAGCTAAAACTATCTTGGCCGACGAAATAATTTGTATTTCGTCGGCTAAAACTATCTTAGCCGAAGAAATATTCGTCGGCTAAACCATAAACCCTAAACCCTATATTATAGCCGAAGAATACCCTAATTTTTTGTCGGCTAAAGTTAAATAAATAAAATAATAATTTATACCACTGGTTACGTCTTATCGATTTGAAACTATTTGTAGTTGAAGGTCCGGGCAGAATACGTAATTTAGATGGTCAAATTATCGTTTCTTTTCGTTTAGAGGTTTGACTAATGGGATTGACCGCCCGGATTGAGTCCTTAACTTTGTCGGATCAAGCTGAAAATATAACCACACACATGCTTCAACATAATGATGATATCTGACGGTCAGATTTTCGTTTCACAAGATTGATCATCACAATCACAACATGCCTACTAATGTTGTATAACTAATTTACCAAGTGTTAAGTAAATGTTTCGTTTCAAAAATAAACTATACGTAAAAGCTTCAAACGAAAAAGTCGTGAAATAAGATATGACCGGAACGATAGAATATGTCTACGGTTGAAAAATCACGTAATTCCGATAAAGTTTCGGTGCCAATAGTTGCGGTCAATGCATTTTTTCACTCTTTCTCCCTAGAGGTAGCCCTATCTCCGATGGTTATTTTTCATAAAATTTTTATACCACTAGTTGCGTCTCATCGATTTGAAACTATTTGTAATTGAAGGTCCGGGCAGAATACGTAATTTAGTCGGTCAAATTACCATTTCTTTGCGTTTAGGGGTTTGACTTACGGGATTGACCGTCCAGATCTTATAGCCGAAGAATACCCTAATTTTTCGTCGGCTAAAGTTGAATAAATAAAATAATAATTTATACCACTGGTTGCGTCTTATCGATTTGAAACTATTTGTAGTTGAAGGTCCTGGCAGAATACATAATTTAGACGGTCAAATTATCGTTTCTTTTCGTTTAGGGGTTTGACTAATGGGATTGACCGTCCGGATCGAGTCCTTAACGTTGTCGGATCAAGCTAAAAATATACCCACACACATGCTTCAACATAATGATGATATCTGACGGTCAGATTTTCGTTTCATAAGATTGATCATCACAATCACAACATGCCTACTAATGTTGTATAACTAATTTACCAAGTGTTAAGTAAATGTTCCGTTTCAAAAACAAACTATACATAAAAGCTTCAAACGAAAAAAGTCGTGAAATAAGATATGACCGGAACGATGGAATATGTATACGGTTGAAAAATCACGTAATTCCGATAAAGTTTCGGTCCCAATAGTTGCGGTCAATGCATTTTTTCACTCTTTCTCCCTAGAGGTAGCCCTATCTCCGATGGTTATTTTTCATAAAAATTTTTATACCACTAGTTGTGTCTCATCGATTTGAAACTATTTGTAATTGAAGGTCCGGGCAGAATACGTAATTTAGACGGTCAAACTACCGTTTCTTTGCGTTTAGGGGTTTGACTCACGGGATTGACCTTCAGCATCGAGTCCTTAACCTTTTCGGATAAGGCTGAAAATTTACCCGTACACATGTTTCAACATAATGATGATATCTGACGGTCGGATTTTCGTTTCACAAGATTAAACATATAAATTGGACATAAATTTAATAAATTAGTATAAAAAGTACTGTAGCCGACGAATTTACTAAAATTCATCTGCTAAAGTTGAACTATAGCCGACGAAACACATAGTTTTAACCGACGAATTTTTTATGTCGTCGGCCATACTTCTTCCTATATATCAAAACCTAGCGACAGAAACCCTAACATTTTCTCATTCTTTCCCTCTCTCCTCTCGGCCTCCACTCCGCTCCCTCTCGTCTCGGCCTCCACTCCGCTCCTCCGCCTCCCACTGTCCTGCGAGCCTCCCACTGCTCTCTCCTCCTCTCAGTGCCCTCCTTTTTCTATCGAATTTTTTTAAGAAATTAATGTGATTCGGTGTATTTATTGAATTATATGAATTTATTGATGTATATATTGAATTGAAATTTTTGTTAATTTGGTATATTTGTTATTGAAATTGTGAATATTTAATAAATTTGGTATATTAAAATATTAATTAGTATATTTAATATATTTGTGATAATGTTGTTGAAATATTTAATATAATTTGGTATATTAAATAAATTTGGTATATTTGTGTATTATAATATTAATTGTAATAATTTGGTATATTTAGTAAATTTGGTATATATGAAAATATTAATTGGTGTATTTAATATAATTGTGATAATGTTGTTAATTTTTGATAATTTGGTATATTTGTGTATTAAAATATTAATTGTTATTAATTTGGTAAATTTAATAAATTTGGTATATTAAAATATTAAATTGTATATTTAATATATTTGTGATAATGTTGTTAATTTTTGATAATTTGGTATATTTTTGTATTAAATATTAATTGTACAAATTAACAATTCTAATAATATTTTAAACATGATGAAATACTTTTTCAGTAAAACAAAGAGTTCAAAGGGCTAAAAGTCTGAATCGTCTGAGGGAACGTCTAGCAACCCTAAAACGTCGTTTCAGGACTCTATGACAGCCCGACGTGCGTCCCTTCTAGAGCCGACGCAAAGGCAGCTGGGGGCCACACATTCCTTCAGACAACTGGGGGCCATACATTCCTTGAGGCAGTCGAGCATCCCTCACTCCTCGAGGCAGCCGAGCATCCCTCACTCCTCGAGGCAGCTGTGGCCTCCGACTTAGGCGGAGGTGTCTGCACCACGTATGCCTGAGATACACAGGGCACCGACTCCGGACCTTACAGTTTCGGAGGGTGAGTCTTCTAGGGTACAGATGTCACCGCCTCTTCTCTACCTTCCGCGGTTAATACCGGCATTACCGGTAGTCGATGATTCAGGGGCGCCGATTTATCCACTACCTCCTCAGGTGACCCTATCAGCGGTGTACCTGTTCGTGCCTTTTGGTACAGATTTAATTTCTAGGAGGGTATCATCATCGGTGACAGAGTCAGAATCCGTTGTGTCCGCCCCAACGCCCTCAGGTAATGAAATATAAATAATTTGTTTTCTTATAATGTCATAATAAGAATAATTTATTAATAATCAATTTGTGATAGGCGCCGTTGGAGCCAAGCCGACAAGAAAGAAGAGAGACCCCGTCACAGGGAAGGCTCTCGAGAAGACCGTGAGTATCTCGGGAAAGATCGTTATCGATACTGACGGGGATGAGAACGTAGTATCTGGCGGGAAGACGAGGATGTACTCCGGCAGCGTGGGAACGCTCATTAGGGATAGAGTCCCTATGTTGTGGTCAGACTGGGGCGAGGTCCCACAGGAGGTTAAAGACATGGTCCCCAACGCAATGTCGGTAAGTTTAAAAAATTCACAATTAATATTATGTATTACATTGTGGATTTATGAAAAACTAAACTAATAAACGTTTTAATGCAGGTGTGGTTTGACGTTCCCCAGCACCTGAGGAACACCTGGGCAGATGTTGTGCATGGGGGAATGTACATTGGAAAGTTAATGGAAAAACAAAATTATATGTGTAATTAATAATATTTATAATTTTTTTGTGGTATCTGTAGGTATAAGGAGTGGAAGAACGAGTTACAGACCCACTGGACTACGCATGGGAACGAACGTTCTGGTACCCCCCTTGAGTTCCAGTTCAGGGAGTACGAGTGGTGTTGGCTTCTGATATCAGAATTTAACAACCCTCATAAATATGTAATTAAAAATAATAATTTCTTATATTGTTATTAATTAGTACATTTTAAAATATTTTACTATTTTCCTATGTAGGCCGTTTCCCGGGCGAACTCTCAGAACCGGCAACGCAACACAAGGAAGTGAAGGAACCATCATGCCGGTTCTAAACCGTTCGCATCGTTGATGGATGAGGCGGCCAGAGAACATCCAGAAGTTAACCAGTACGGCTATACGTACGAGAAGGTATATCCTGACGCACAGGAGGATATTGTAAGTCATTTTATGTTTTCAAATTTTTTAAATTATATTTCTATAGATATTTCAAAATGTTGATTAATTATTTTTTCCTCTCCAATTAGGCGAAGGTGAGGCAGACTAGTGACGAGGTGATGACTGTTATAGTGAGGGAGACATGTCCGTAGCCATGTCTCGGATCCACACTTCGGATCTCAAGGTTGGGGCGAGGATCATGGGCACAGCATTCCCACCGTGAGAAAATAACTTCAACTGACGGGGTCTAGGAAAGAAGGGCGAGGGGGTACCGAAGACCACTCCCGGATTTCAAAAAAAGGCAGTCTCGACCAGCAGGAGAACGACTCACCTAGAGGCGGAAGTTCAGATGCTACGGGAACATCAAGCCCCCAGACAGCCTATACTGCCGTTTTACATGAGTATAATGCGGCAGTATATTTCACCTAGCAGGCACAACAGCAGCAGATGTTCTAGTACTTGCAAGTGTTTTCAGCTGCCCAGCTTCAGGGACTTCCGGCTCCGCCCATGCCTACGCCTATTCCCCTACCTCAGCCGCCACAACCTCCTCAACATCAACCTCCTCCTGGCACGGATATAGATTTAGATGATATAGATTTTATTTAGTTTTATGGGTTATAATTTATGAACAATTTATAAATTAATAATTTAATACAAAACGTTTAGAATACTTTTGATGGTGTACGTTGTTGGTTATATGAAATTGTTTGTGCAATTTGCAGCTTGCTTGGATGGTAATTTACAAATTTTGTGGTTTTTTAGTATAAAAAGTACTATAGCCGACGAAATTTACAATAATTCGTCGGCTATAGTATTTTTTTTTTATTTTTTTTTCAACGTTTAGCCGACGAAATGTACTATATTTCGTTGGCTATAGTATTTTAATTTTTAATTTTATTTTTTTTTAAATATTTAGTCGACGATTTATAGTAAATTTCGTCGGATATAGTTTTTTAAATTGGCCGACGAAATGTTTATACTTCGTCGGCCAAATTCTTAGGTTAAGGCCGACGAAAAATTTATGTCGTCGGCTTTAGTCTTAGTTTAGCCGACGAAAAATAGAAAAATAATTCGTCGGCTTAGTGTTAACTATAGCCGACGACCACTTTTATGTCGTCGGCTAAATTCTTTGCCGACAAATTTGGCTAACAGGCCGACAAAAACTTTTCATCAGCCAAACGACTGATTTCGGTAATAGACGGAGATATATGGATTTTCGTTAAACGTCTACATGCAAGTGTGTACCTTCGATCAGTTTCAAAGTCGTATTTGGACCCAATTGATTATCAAATGGTCTTTAAAATAATATGGTAGGTTTTGTACCAACCTCGTTTTTAGACTCTTTCACGTACTCAACTCTAAACGGTCACCAACAGCCCATTGTTGTTGATGTGGATATTGTAAGGCAATATTAGACCTAATTATATTTCTGGTTAAGAAATTTAAATCAGCTTTAATTTTGGTAAGTGAAACATCGATCGTGTTTCGAATTTCAAAGTCCACAATGACGTTACTTATTTCAATTACGTTTTGTTAATTGAGATTCAGCTTTGTCATATATATTATTGCTTAAAGCCTTAAACAACTATAACATGTGCAGTAGTGTTTAGGATTTTCATGTTATTAATTAAGATTGTAGCATATGATGTTCATGTTACTCGTGTTGCTTATTTTATATACCTAGTTTTTTTTCAAATTTACTTCTTCAGATTTTGTAAGAAGAAGATTTGTCTTTATTAATAAAATAAACGCGAATATAAATTATAACTATGAGGGATAATGGTGGTGGACATAAATTTCTCACTCTCTACCTTACCTACCCGAAACAACAACAATTACAGTGGACAAGAACAGCTATCAATAAGGGCTCAACTGGAACCTAACATAATCCAGAAATCTCGATCCATTCCTACAGTCAACCTCAAGAAGAAACAACCATTTCAAACACTATATGCCAAACATATCAGCATATATGCACAAGTAACATTCTCATTCCATTGACAACAAGAACTAACCGACAACAAAATAGTCTCTAGAAACGACACCATAACCATGACTCTCCTAGCAACACGACCAACACTACCCTATCAGAACCTCAAACCCTCGCCCAAAAGAGAAGGGACGACCAACACCAACCTACCAAAAACCCTAAATCCTCGCTCAGAAAAGTGGTCAAATCCTCGCTCAAGAGGAGGGGCAACAAACCACCAAAAACAAACTAACAAAAACTCGACCCGATCACGCAAGAGAGATGAAGCTGCAAAAACTTTCCGTTGTCGTCTGCAATTCCGAACGCAACTTCCATCGAGAACCCTTGTCCTCCTTTGAATACCCATCCGGCAACACCTTGGTTACCAAGGAAGAACCTAGTCATCCCAAGGCATCGCCGGACAGGGAGTTTAGATTAAGTTGGGGGCTTGGTGCTCTTGCGTCGGAGAGAGAGACTTTAGTTTTTTTTTAAATTTACTTGTTTAGTTAAATAATGATAAATTGTATAGACTACATTTGACTTAACGTCATGAAATGGAATAAGGTGAACTAAATATGTTGGATTGCATATCTAATTGGAAATAAAAGAAATGTTAATTTTGAGACCTTTCTAGTGTTAACAATAATTAACTTGCTGCATGGAAAAGTGGATGCTTTGCTATTTTTTAAACAGTACCGATTAATCTAATCAGTATATATAGTATGAGCGACTTGTTCAAGTTGTTTAACCAGAGGCATGAGCTAGTTTCGAAATTAACGAGATATATTGCTACAGCTACTAAGAATTTATATATTATACGAATCTTTTTGTTCGATGATTAAAGATGATTTTAAATTAAGTTGTCACGTAAAGATTCCTACATTGATGTCCTAACAAAATTTCATGTAGGAGATAGCTAGCTAGGGTTAGATTTGGAGGTAGCAATCTTGTACTAAATAAAATTCAGATTGAGTCACATAAAATATTCTACTGTACGTACGTATATAACTCTTAAGGAAATAATTAACAAGTTTATTGATCGAATAGATGTAATGGCTTGTAAACATCAGATCTAGCTAGATATGAGATCGATGATATCGAGGGCCGGCACATGATTGAAAATCTTGGGTGGATATGCACGTACAGTAAACAAATGCTAAAATTGCAGAGATGTGGATATATGTGGTTGAATAAAATGTTTTATTCAGATATTGCTTATTTGATTCGAAAGAAATATAGCTAATCTCAATCAGGTGTTGATTAAGTTAATCATCATGTACAGCTTAACTTTGGTAACTGATCCTTTTAAAAACTGGCACTAGGTTCTTGATACTAAAGATTTTACTTACTAATTAATCAAATCATGACCACATTATCATAACAGAGTGTTTGAGTGACGAAGCAATTTTGTCATCCTGTTAAAAGATTTCGTCGCTCAAGATCTTACGGGACGAAGCGTCGTCGCCTAATGTGTCGTCGCAAGAAGTCGGTCGTCCAAGATCTTAGGCGACGAAAGAAATCCCTGCCGTCGCCTAAGAGTGAGACCTTAGGCGATGACACAGAGTGAGACCTTAGGCGACGACGCTAGTTTCGTCGCCTAAGTGTTATACTTTGGACGACGATACGTGTATATTTGTCGCCTTATATTTAAAAAAAAACATTTAAAAAACTCTTAGGCGACGAAAGTGATATATTTCATCGCCTAAGTGATTTTAAGACGACGAAATGATGCAAAAGTCGTCGCCTAAACCTCTCTTAGACGACGAAAAATACCTTATTTCGTCGCATGAAGTATTTTCTGTATTTTTATTTAGTTTTGTAATTTTTTATAAAATATAAATAACAACACAAAAAATTTCAAAAACAAAACAACAAATTTTTCGTACAAATATATAAATTTAGTCCAAAGTAAATTCAATATCATCTAAATCAATCATGAAATCTGTGAGACCCCGAATGTTTTAACCCTGGTTAATGGCGAGTTACTGAGGTTTAAGTCGCATTCGGTAACTTCGCGAGTGAACGACCACGTTCATTTTTGAGTTTTTAAAAGTTCTCCAAATACCTGATTTAATGACTCGATGTCATAGTACGTGTCGACAGGAATCTCCCGGTATTTTCGGATTATTTTTCGGAGCTTCCGTCTATTTTCTAAGAATTTTCGAAGTTTCTGGTAACTTTAAATTACCACTCCGGTAAAAAGAGTTTTACCATTTAACCTTTTACTTTTTACCTTCTTTTAATCTTGACCGTTGGATCTATTCCAGATCAGATCTGGGCCATTCATTTCTCTATAAATAGGGGATCAGTTTTGACTCGGTTAAAACCGTCCCAGCTCGGTCAACTGAGCTCTCCCCGAGCTCTAGTCTCCGACGAGCTCTGCAGCGGCACTCCGCCGCCTCCGGCCACTCCTTCTCCTCTACCTAACCCAACACTCAGAACCTCCAGACATCCACCGAGAAGAGAGATCGAACTCCACTGGCTCGACGGTCAACGCCGGATTTCCGGCGATCCAAGCGGCGTTAGGGCGCGTGACTGGTATGGTTGTTATCCCCTCTTCTTCTTCTTCTTCATGCCTTTAAACCTATAAATCGAGCCTTAAATTGAAAACTCCCTTTTCACTGTTTTTCACTGTTTTTTGTGTTTCGGGTTCTCGAGCTCCGACGAGTCTTCTCTGCATTCTTCGAAAACCTCTTGAGCCTTTGGAGACATGGATGTCTCCGTTAGAGGCTATGGGCGTGAGTGCTGCAGCGTAGGAGGTGGCTGCAGCAGCTGCTTGGACTCGAGGCAGCAGGGCAGGCTGAGGCTTGGTCTCGGTGGAGAGTGAAGGAGCCGAGGAGTGGAGTACAGAGGGAAGGACAGAAGGAGAAAGAAGGAGCAGAGGAGGAGGCTGCTGTATTCCTCCTTGGATCGATTTTGGAGGTGAGAATTCCATTTTGAAAGCTACTATGTTGTTGGAATTGTTGCTTATTGTTGATGGTGTTGATCTGATATTATTTTGATGTTGTTTTCCTGCATATGTGTCGATAACTTGGTGACGAGGAAAAACGGGGAAACTCCTGCGAAATTCTGGCAAGCTGACCGGAATCCGGTGACGATTCCGACGGGGCAGTGAAACCGGCTGAAATGCCGAGAAGGTAGTCTTCGAATTCCTCAGAATGTGTTGTTTCCTTTTAGTCGGGCTAAAGAGTCGTAATCGAAAATTACGTATAAGGAAACGTATTAAAACGGAAACTGACCGTAATTGGAATCTTTCCATTTTAGGAAACCTTCTATATTTGGGAAACTTTCCATTTTGGGAAAGTTTCATTTTTAGAAAAAACGGTTTAGTAAAGAATTGAAGTTCAACGAAGTTTGACACAACTTGGTTAAATTCGTAAAGTGTTAAATTGTTATCGGAAAATAATAACTGAAAATTCTGGAAAATGTCAAGTTGACCATGTTAAGTAAAGTTGGTGATTCACGTAAATCGGCAAATCGACTCTTGGTAAATAAATTGGTTAATGTGACACGTTAGGTGTCCATAGTAATTCAACAATTTACCATGTGACACTCTAACGTCAGATTAAAATGGTAAAGGGAAGTTCAGAAGTTTAGTCGGACTTCCGGTAAATTGAGTAAAGAGCCGATAACTAGAAAAGAAAGTCAAAAAGGTTAAAGTGCCGTAAAAGGAAATTGGTTGGTCAACTTAGTCAATGTGGTCATTCCTGGTCAAACTAGGAATGCTGAGGTCTATTGACTGTTATTGTATCTTTGTTGCTAAGCTACTTTAATTCTGCAGTGATTATTGGACGAGGTAGCTTACGCGGTGACCTCGGTTCACCGAGACAGTTCCTGGAAGCTTGGAGCTTACGTATGGAACGACAATTCCAGGTAGGGAATCTGAACCCCCTTGGTAGTAGTTTTATATATATATGAGAAAGTGCATGATTTTGTGTATGCTCATGGTCGAAGCCTCGAGAAAGTTTTCTTTATATTAAATGATAAATGATTTATGATTGGGCCAAGAAAACCCGAGGCTAGACATAAAAGATTTTTATACGATGATGTGATGTGTTGAGCACCGTTGTCCTGATTTTTGGTGCCTGACCTAAGACTGGCGGGACCTAGTATTTAGACTACGCTTCCCACGGTGTCGATGACCGTGAACCTCCGGATGAGCAATGCCCTGTTTATTTTAAATTATCCCACTTACGCTCGTCTCGTACAGAGTCAAGCGAGACGTAAGTGCGGTGTGCTGTAACGAGAGATTTGTTGGGCATTAGCTGTAAATGGACACTCTCGCTACTATTCGTCTTCAGACGCATAGGTAGTTAGCCCCAATTTGCTGTATAGACAAACCTGGGATTCGGTCACAGAGATTCGTGAAGCCCTGCAGGCTGTATTGTTCTTCGAGCGCTCTGGCCCATGTTTTAGCATACTGCACTATTTTCCCGAAAGATATGAAATGATGTTTTTGTGTGCCAAAGATTTTCTAAATGATTTTCTCAAGTGCTCAAATCTATACTTGTATATATATGATTTTATGATTTTCAAACCTATCATTGGTGGGCCTATATGTGAGTACGCGAGGACGACGCTCACCCCTACAACAGATGGTTTGCAGGTACTGTGATGAGATAGATAGAGAGAGTTGTGTGTGGAGCCTCATTCCTTCCTTGAAGTTTGGTCCAAGATGTACTCACTTTTTCAGTCTTACCCTTCGAGTCATATACCAGAGCCTTTTACATAAACAGTAAAGGTGTCACCTTGATTCATAAACCTTGTTGTATATTTTTATTGTTGTCGCTAAAGTTTTTAATTGACCCCTTTATTTTGACCACATTCTGCGAAATTGGAAAATCTCTGATGAATGTTTTAAGAATTTTATGTGGTGCCACTCAAAGTATTAAAGATTAAATTTTATTTTACTTACTAAAAAGCCTACGACTTTAGGTTAACAAGTTGTTGGCACGTCCTTCGGACGTGTTGGCTTCTTATTGGCTTAAATTCGTGGCTACTGTAGTTTCCCCTCCCGGGGTGCTACAAAATCCGATTCTTGTGGGGGGCGTAGCGGCACTATGGCAGGGGCAACGGCCGAGGAGAGGGAGAGGGAGGCAGAGGAGAGGGAGAGGGAGTGAGAGGGAGGCAGAGGAGAGGGAAAGGGAGTGAGGGAGTGAGAGGGAGAGGGAGGCGGATCAGAGAGGGAGAGAATCTTTGGTTATACCCGACCTCTTAGGCAATGACATAAGTATTTCGTCGCCTAAGGTCTCTCTTAGGAGACGAAATACGTATGTCGTCGCATAAGAGAGATACCCCTAAACGGACGGAAACGGCGATTCGACCCTCTAAATCACGTAATTTGGCCGGACCTTCAACTGAGAATAGTTTCAAATCGATGAGACTCATCCAACGGTCTAAAGTTTTACCAAAAATAACCATCCGAGATAGGGCAACACATAGGGAGAAATATGGTAAAATTGCGTTGACCCCAACAACCGGCATCAAGACTTTACCGGAATACAGTGATTTTTCAGCCGTAGACGTATTTCACCATTATGGTCATATCTTATTTCATAAATTTTTTGCGTTTGAGGCCTCTATATATAGTTTGTATTAAAAACGATACTTGAACTCCACACTTGTATAAACAAGTCATACAACATTAGTAGGTATGTTGTAATTTTGATGATCGAACATGAGAAACGGAAAACCGACTGTCAGATATGAGCGCCATCATGAATTATGTGTGGGAAAAAATTTAAGTCCATCCGACAACGTTAAGTGTTCAATCCGTATGGTCAAACCGTGCAGTCAAACCCCTAAACGGACGGAAACGGCGATTCGACCCTCTAAATCACGTAATTTGGCAGGACCTTCAACTGAGAATAATTTCAAATTGTCGAGACGCATCCACCGGTATAAATTTTTACCAAAAATTAAAACCCTAATATTTAATTCAATCTGTTTTAATTTATTTTATTTATTTGGATACTCTTAGCCTACGAAATGGTGTAACAATAAAAAAACAGAAGGTTAAATCACAATGAAAAAATAAAATAAATTCAAAATGAAACATGAAAATAACCTTAGGCGACGAAACTGAAAAATTCGTCACGTAAAGTTTAAAAACAAATCGTCGCCTAAGAGGGTCAATCTTAGGAGACGAAAGGACGTCGTCGCCCAGGATTTTCGGACCTTAGGCGACTTTGTCGTCGCCTAAGAATGAACCTCTTAGGCGACGACGGTTAGACTTTAGGCGACAAAACTTTCTGTCGTCTCTCAAGACTGGACCTTAGGCGACGAAGGAACTGCCTTAGGCGACGACACATATTGTCGTCGCCTAAAGTTCCTCTTAGGCTAAGAAATTTGTTTTTGTTGCCCTGTTTCAGCTTTCTTCGTCGCCCAAAGTCATTTTTTTGTAGTGCCAACATCCATGTTTTTGAACGAACTGCCCAAAACTCAGCACAAGTTGACTAATTAATCTCTCTAATACTAGCTAATCTTCTTGCGTTTATTTAGATTTGTCTCTAATTAGCTTAGTATCAAAACAAAGCCAATATATTGCTGCAGATACTTCTTAACCAATTTGCCTTGATCTCTTGAGTTCGAATCAAAAACGATGATGATAAATAAATAGATTAAGCAGTAATGTTCACTTGATCAGTTATTAACTAAGAGATTTATGGTTATTCACTCTTGGATCTAAATCCAATAATGAAGAATAAAACAACTTAACTTTTAAATAATACTCTTCACCATCGAAAGTTAATTGACCATAAATTCTTTTGTCACTAACTGACTAGGTGAACACTAATGTAGATTGAGAGGTGATAGTAACTCTTATCTCTTAATTACTGCATTTAATTTACAGTTCTAATAATTTATTCTAATTTGAAGTTACTCAAAGGCCAAAGAGGGCCATATGACACGTCCAAATTTTGGCTTTGTATATATATTTCATATATTTGAAAGTTGCTTGGGTTAATATATAACATATAGTGGGACGTACCTCCTGTTTAAAATATTTGGCTCCATGAGCAGGGCTGCTAAATTAAATTGTAACTCGATTTCAAATTGTATATTGTTAATGACTGCTTTTGTTCTGCCAGTAGAAAAGCTAGTATTATCATCAACAATAGGGGATGACTAAAAATATGATGCATTATAGATGATTCCCTCAGTTCCTCAATAGATTTTTAATATAGCAGCTTAACATTTCGTTTATTTATTTATTTCTTTTTTAGTAAGAATGAAACGACGCCGTACAGTTGCCGGGCTTCCGATTAGGACAATAATACCAGTCCCTGTCCACTACACTGTACTCTCTTTTTAAATAAACGAAATGTTTAGGAAAGTGCCAAAACATAACTAATTATCAAAGGAATAATCAAGCATAATATGTGAGAGCGCGCAGGTTGTTACCTATATCTTCAAGTCCCAACAACTAATCTGTCTACAGTATGTTTCTTAATACAAAAGATTCCATCTCAGTTTGTTTTTGTGAGAACGAGTGACCAGTATTATATAATCTTCAAGAGACATTATGTATTACCAATACGCATATATAGATGCTGCTGCGGTCGATCTTTATTTTCAGAAATTTATCTGTCTGTTCTTCTGTGCATGTCAGCATGTGCATTAGTGCATATGTTATGGGCATTTTAATCAATGCTAAATGAGATAATCATGGTTCCTTTATTGGCTTATTAATAGTTCGATCATGTTTCAAGACATAGACACTGAAATATCAATTAGCTCTAAATTGTGGAGCAATCCTTAATTAATTGATCCATGTTACGACTTTTTCCACTTGTTTATATATTAGTCGTAGAGTTTAGCGTAGTTATGGGACATAAATTAATCATATTATGTTATTTATTTTTTATTTTACATTTCATCAATCTAGATTTAAGAAAAGGCCCAAGAGAAAAAGAAACAAGATGTTTTTTTTAAAAAAGTTTAGATAAGAGGGGTGTTTCCCTACTTATTAGGGTCAGAGCAAACCCTGCGACCTAGACCCGAAGACTTTCAGATTTGTTGACTGGGGGGGAGTTTCACCCACGTTTACTGAGATGTGACACCATCTTCAAGGGCCCGGAGACATTCCCTAAAGAGACCACACCCTTACCCAGCGGCTCAAGGATTTTTTACAGCTCAAGGATCCAAGGACATTTTACAGCTCAAGGATCCAAAGACATTTTACAGATTACTCACCAATGAGGGATTGTTGGTAGTGAGGATTGAACTTGTGTGGGTTTACACCTCAAGTCCGTCCATAGCCAACTGAACCAACCCTCATTGGCAAAAATATTTGAGCGGATGGGATGAAACAAGATGTTCGTATTTCTTGATAGAAAACCTAATCTAGGGATGGGTTTCTTTTAGGAAGTTTCGGGCGCAACCAATAACCATATTGCATGCTACCTAAGAGCATTTCTAGCAGCTTCCTCATTTTTTTCGATTTTGTCAAATTTGGAGAGTATTGAGTATTTTTAGGTCCAACAGCTTCCCATCACTTTCCCTAAAATGGGGATGGAGAAGAAAAAGCATTGCTTCCCTAAATTTGCAGCAAAGTTTTCATTCCTTAAAATTTAATTCTTCACGGGCTCCAACAAAATTTTTACAAAAATAGAATATTTTATTAATTATTTTGTTGTTACAATAAAATATATAATCTTTTTTGGTCATAATTAATTATGATGTACCATATTTTGTTGTTTTAATAAATATCAAATCTTCAAAATAGAGAAGCTGTTGGAATTGAAGCATAATATTTTTGAAAAATTTGGTTTTTGTTTTCCCATTTTGAAGAAATTTAAAAAAAACTGCTGTAAATGCTCTAACCAAATAATTAGCTACTTGTGTTCTTAAATATATAGTTAAATCTTATATATGAATGAATCATTTTCCAGAATTTCAATCAATTAAAAAAATCAATTAAACGAAGTCACAGTTCTGTAGCTAGAGAAGAGAACACATCTATCTTATTTTATATTTTATATTGTGCATTATATCAACCTCTGCAAAGTTGCAAACTCACATAACTAGATATGCTGGACTATTATATCGTTCACAACCAGCATTGAGATGGAACAAATGAATCATCACTCACTATAATTCAGGCTAAGGTGACCTGTATTCCTCTAACGATGCCACCATTTCCAAAATATATAAACAAATATTAAAGGAAGAACATGACCAAAAAAAAATTTTCAACCTCTATTTTCCATGTGCTTAAACCCCGAATCAATGAGGCTCTCCATGGCAATGACATCTGAAAAATGGTAGTAAAATAAACCCAAGGGTCTTCGTATATAAATGCGAACAGACTCAACTGCCCAAACCACAGGTTCATCGATCCTCCATAACCATTCAATCCCATTCAAAAACCTTAACACACTCCAAAACCCTAGCCTAGCTAGTCAATTACGTACATTTCCAACAAAGATGTTTGAAGAGATCGACATGGAGTCTGATTTCGCTTTGTTGGAATCCATTCGCCAACACCTTCTTGACGATAATTTCGACACCACTTTCGATCTCGAAGCATCGTCATCTCCAACAGTTTCGGGCTCTCCTCCTCCAATCTACCGCCGCAGTTCCAGCTTCGGCACCCTTTTTTCCGCAGAGAATTGCAGCAACTCGCCGCTAAAAGTGGATAGCGACTGCGACGATATAGTCGTTTCCGGTGCCATGCCTGATGAAGCAGTTAGGGCATCGGCGGCAGTGAAGACAGAGCCTCAGGAGGTGGCGGAGGTAGTAGAGACGGCGCGTGACACGGCATCGGCAGTGAAAACGGAGTCTCCGGAGGTCTTCGAGGTAGTAGAGGAGGAGAGTGTGGCAGAGCGTGAGACTCATGCGCCGTCGTTTGGGAGGCACTTTCGGGGAGTGAGGCGGAGGCCGTGGGGGAAGTACGCGGCGGAGATTAGGGACCCGAAGAAAAACGGCAGCAGAGTGTGGCTGGGGACCTACGAAACGGCTGAGGACGCGGCCTTGGCTTACGACCAAGCTGCTTTTAAGATGCGCGGTTCCAAAGCCAAGCTCAACTTCCCTCACCTTATCGGCTCAGGGGGATCGCTTCCGGTTAGAATAACTCCCAAGCGGCGGTCACCGGAATCTTATTCGACATCTTCGTCTTCAATTTCGGAGAGCTGCTCACCAAAGCCAAAAAGGCAAAACCTTGGAGTCGGCCCGGTGGCGGAGTCCGGTGGCTCGAGCCGAATGGAGATGGTTGAGACGAGTCAGCTAGCTGTTGTTGATCAGTGGCTTAATGATTTTAATAGTACAGTGGTGTCCATGCCTCAAGAAGTAATGAACTAATGATAGGTGGTTAAGAATAACGGTGGACGTTTAATCGATTAGAGTTGGTTATCTCCTAATTGTAAGTTGGGTTTTTTTTTCATTACCAACCTTAGTTTTGTACATGAGCTCCGTTCAGTGGATGCTGAAATAAGTCTACCATCTAAAATTGTCATCTATATATGCAAATTATTTGCAAAATTATTGTGTATTTAATTTATCACGACTCGCACACGACTCTTTATATTTGAATTGCTTAACTGATAAAAAAATATTTATCTCAAAATTAAGCCTCTGTAACGTCTTGATTCTCGAACTAAAACAACAACAAAATCCTTCAGATCTGAAAGCTCATATTATGAGTTTTCCCTTGGAACTTAGTGAGAAGTTTTTTGTTTTCTTATTCCAGTACACTCACTTTTCTATTTTAGGCTTAATTATATTTGGATGGTTAGTTGCCAGTTGGTTATATAATTTATGACTTGGTGTCTTCATTAGGGGCCTCTTTGTTGACGTATTTAACTAAGAAACACTAAGAAAAAGGAAGGACGTTTTAAAACTAGCTAGGAGCCACGAATGGTTTCTATTTTTTTTTCAAATGAAACTAAAAAGAAAAAACAAGCTTACTTGTGAAGCAATATTCTATAATCACATGATTAAAGAATCTATAAGCCAACATAATTAAACAAGTGTATATATGTTTCCGGGTAGACTCGTGGTCCCTTTAGCGGGTCACACGGCTTCAGAAATAGCGAACTTCCCTGTACTCCGAGTTTTCCTGTGTAAAGAACAAACACGTCAAAGAGGCGTCCCCGGGTTTACCGAGGGAAGCCACTCCGATGCTTAAGTCAGACACTGTCAATTAAGCAGAAAACTCAAGAATAGTCAAGAAGTTGCGCGTCCTCTTACCGGGAGGCCCGCGCTGGTATTTATAGTAGCATTAAAGGCAGCATGCCTTGTCCTTTTCCAATGTGGGAATAGTTTCCCTTGCTTTTGCTTAGCTTTACGGCGAAATGGGCCCTGACAAAGGACCCAGAGTGGCTTCTCACATTTAACTGGGCTTTCACCCTACAAACAATAACTCAAGCACAATAAATAATGCATATTTAATAATTAACCCGACATTTAGAGATTCTTTCTTGAATTGTAACCCGGTAAAGGTGAAATATTAGGTTCCACCTATAAACAAGTCCCCCAAGTCCAAAGTCAAGGGGTACGCTTGGGTGGGGACTTATAATCTTTTCTTTACCGGGTTACAAAGTTAGCAACCAAACCCGGGGTACCCAGTCCCCCAAGTCCGTACGCAAGCGTAACCCGCAGACACTTCTCACCTTGAGAATTTAAAACGACGTATCCGGGTTGTAGTGGGGGGAAACTGAAAAGTTTTTCGGTTTTGGGACGCGGCATGCGTGACACGTGTCGTTTTTCTCGAAAAACCGAAACGTCCCTTCAGTGCACGCCTTTAGCTGTATAAATAGGGGGTGAGAGTGACAGTTTTGTCTCACCTCCAAACCCGATAACTTTTTCGAGCTTTTTTGCTTTCGCTCTCTCTCTTGTCTCTGTTTCTTTCGATTCCAAGACTCAAATCTGCCTCAAAACCCCTTCAAATCTTCCCAACTAAGGTATGGCTTCTCCTCCCCTCCTTTTTGTGTGTTTTGGGATGATTTTTGTGCTGTTTCTGGGTTTCCAAGAAGGTTTTTCTGGGTTTCTGCGTTATGCTGGGTGGGATTTTAACTTGTGGTCCCCAATTTTTCTGGGTTTTTGTTGATGTCCCCGTGTTATTTGGTTTTGCAGATGGCCAATGAAGCAATGGACACTCACGTCCCCGAGTCCAGCTTTGTAACCTTCACTGATGGTACCGCTCTCGACCCTCCCGGGTATTCACTGACAGCGGAGGAGATCGTGGAATTGAGGAGCAACTGGAAGATCCCCGAGTCCGTTGAGATACGCCATTTGGAACCCGAGGACCAATTCTTCGCTCCCGGGGATGGGTGGGCGCTGTGCCACGAGTACCAGCTGCGGTGCGGCCTGTCACTCCCAATGAAAGTAGAGGTGCAGTGCCTCTTAGCTGTAAGCAACTTCGCTATCGGGCAGATTGGCCCGAACACGTGGAGGCAGCTTCTCGGGTTGTGCGTCATGTACAAGGTATTGAGGCAGCAGATGCCGACATACCACGAGTTGCACGCCATGTACCGGGCCGAGTATTCCCGGAAGGCGGGTTTTAGCGGGACTATCCAATTGAAGTTCAAAGCAGCCTTTAAGAAGATCGTCGAGGACCTGCCATCCTCAGTGAGCAGGACCTGGAGGGAGAAAAGTTTCTTAATAAGAAACTTTCAAGACCCGGGATACACGCTCCAAGTACCGGTTGACTTCCAACCATTGATGAGTAAGTTCCTCTCTCCGGATTCTTCTTTCTTTTCGATATCCCGGGTTATAATTATGTTGTTTTGTTGCAGATGTCCCCGACATTCCTCTGGAGCCGGTGATGGAAAAGAGGATTCGGAGGATGCTATGGGCATTCCGAGGTCAAGATGACCGGAGTTCATACCGGCTTTGTAGGCTGTACGTGTACAACAGGTGCCGGTTGATGGAGCTCCCAGGTTTGTCCAGTCTCCTTTGAGCTTTCCTGTTGTCGTATGCTCTTGTGTAACGGGCTATGTGTTTGTTCTGCAGCTCTTCTTCCGATGGAGTTTACCAAGCGGAAGAACCCGGGGATATACGACGGGTTTGAAGATAAAGCTGTATGGGCCGGGATCCGGACGCAAGCAGCGGATGGTCGACTGTACGATATCGATCTGACCACGAAAGCGGCTTTCCTGCACCCAGAAGCCGAGCAAGGGGATATTCAAAAATTCTACGTTGATACCTTGCACTTCAACGATATCCCAGGATACCTGGCTGAGGTTCTCGGTACGGAGGTGTACCAGGAGGAAGAGGAAGAGATTGATGGGAATCCCGCGGAGGTGGCGGAAGACCCGGTAGCTGAAGAACCGGTGACTCAATTCACCTTTGCGGATGAAGAGGAGATTGAAGAACCGGTGATGAGCGCGGTGCCCTCATTTGTGCTCCCGGGTGAAGAGGAGTTGACTGAAGATGAGGCTGACGACGGGGGTGAAGAGGTTGGAGGTTTTGAAAGGGTGATGAGTGAGGAGAACCTTGAGGGGAGTGACGGGAGCGAACCCGTTGCCTCTCGCAAACGCACCCGGGAGGCATCCAGCTCTGCGAGGTCCGAGAGGAGGAAGAGGAGGAAGGAGAGAAGGAGAGGAAAGAGAGGAAGTAGTACCGGGCCATCCACGAGATTATGGAAGAGTTGGCGAGTGGAGGGATGGCGGACGTGCCCGTCCAGAGGATGGTAGCGGATATGAAGAACTGTGCTGGTGACTCCTGCATCCTGGAGCACGAAGACCTGGTAATTGCTGCCCGGAGGACACAGGAGAAGCTAATGCGAGTAAGTGTTTTCTTCGTGTGACTTGTGTTTGGGGTTTTTTTTTCTGTTTCTTGATACTAACCCGGTAACTTTTTTTGTAGGCGGTCAGGATGTCATACTTGGCAACTGATCGGCTAATCAATGAAGGTATCCCCGAGAGGGAGAGAGTGCTCAGGGACGACCTCCGGGCGGCCCGGGACCAGGTGACGGCGAGCGAAGAATGCCTGGCTCGGTTCCGGGAAGAGGCCAGCGCATCAGCGGTCTCGTCGTGGAAGGAGTTGGCCAAGGCAGAAGACCAAGTGGCAGAGTTGGTGGCCAAAAACTCGGAGCTTGAGAGGGTCATCGAGGGTCACCGGGAGGACCGGTGTTCTTAAGATGCCGCTATAGCTCAGCTGACCGAACAGAATCAGGCGCTGCAGCAACAAGTGACTTCTCTGGAGCAACAAAAAGGAGATTTGGTTCAGGCGGTTTCCCGGGCCAAGGACTCTGCTATCTCCGAGTTTCTGGCGAGCCCCGAGTTGGACTTGAAGCTTCGGACGGCAAGGGCTGAGGCTCGTGCCGAAATTGTTAGCGCTGGGATTCGCCAAGGCTGGCTCGACAAAGCGGGTTATAATGGTCACCAAGGTCATGTCAGACCCGACGAGGTTGCAGGCGCCTCCCGGTAGAATCCTGCTGTGGCTGCAAAGCCTAGAGCTCCTACAAACCCAGTTCGGAGTCCCCCGGTTCCAGCTTCAGCAGCCCGGAGAGGTGCATCCCGTGGCGGTATTGTCGGGGGTCCGTAAAACCGGCCAGTGCCCAGTGGAGGACAGTTCATCATACGGCCCGGGGAGGACGTGGCGGGTCGAGCACTGGCGGGGGTAACGGGTCTGTAGCGCCATGAGCTGGAGCTTCTCGGAGGACTTGTCTTTGCTTTTGTAGACTAGCCTTTATTTTTGTTGCGGCTTTCTGCTTTGTAACTGACTTTTGAATAAAAGTATTCAAGTTGTTTGCATAATTTCGTCCTGTCAAATAACACGGTAATTTGATGCATAATCTGCAAGTGTTGACAAAATTTACACATAGTGCCAGTTTGGCATGTTAACGTTATAAATTGAAAATAGAGCCGCTAGGGCTTTACGGGTCCGTTAGGACTTTCAAGGGCCGCTAGGGCTTTACGGGTCCGTTAGGACTTTCAAAGACTGAAATAAGGCCGTGAAAGGCTTGCAATATTTCACGTCATGGAGATTGCCGGAGATTATCGGAGATTGCCGGAGATTATCGGAGATTGCCGGAGATTATCGGAGATTGACAGTGAAATAAGGCCGTTAAGGCTTGCAATATTTCACGTCATGGAGATTGCCGGAGATTATCGGAGATTGCCCGGAGATTATCGGAGATTGACAGTGAAATAAGGCCGTTAAGGCTTGCAATATTTCACGTCATGGAGATTGCCGGAGATTATCGGAGATTGACAGTGAAATAAGGCCGTTAAGGCTTGCAATATTTCACGTCATGGAGATTGCCGGAGATTATTGGAGATTGCCGGAGATTATCGGAGATTGTCGGAGATTATCGGAGATTGACAGTGAAATAAGGCCGTTAAGGCTTGCAATATTTCACGTCATGGAGATTGCCGGAGATTTTCGGAGATTGACAGTGAAATAAGGCCGTTAAGGCTTGCAATATTTCACGTCGTATGGAGATTGCCGGTTAAGGCATATAAGTAGGGCCGCTAAAGGCTGCATTTACTCAACAAACTGATTGATAAATATAACCCGGTAGGGTTTTATGCATTATGTGGCCTGAAAGGTTTTATATATAACATCAAAACATAATAAATTTGGACATTCATAGATAACTTGGTACCTATTTGGGGAAGAAATGTAGATGTTGTGCGTTTCATGGCCGTGGAAGCGTAACTCCATCTGTACTTCTGATGTAAAATGTGGTGAGGCCCACGACTTCAACAATTTCATATGGACCATCCCGTGGAGCTTTCAACCCCGTTGGCTTAGGGATAACCTCCTTCATTACCCAATCCCCGAGTTTAAGTGGGCGCTTGATAACCCGGGAATTGTAATGTTTGGCCACTATTTGCTTCTTGTTGATATTCCGTAGATGTGCACGTTCCCGGCGTTCCTCCAGTAGGTCCAGGTTAAGGTGAATGCCTTCATTATTGGTTGCCGGGTCGAACAGTTGTACCCGGTCACTAGGGACTTCCACCTCTACCGGGATTACTGCCTCAGCCAAAAGTCATAAAAAATTGGCTCTCCCCATTGGCCTCTGTTGGCGTTCCCCGAAGGTGTCATACTCGGCTTGAACTTGCCGAGTCACTTCATTAACCAAATCATCATAACACCTGAACCGCTGCTTCCTGAGCTCAACCACAAAACGGGTTGGCTTGAGCGCCTGCAAGAACGCCTCTGATGCCACTGATTCAGCCAAGTGCCCACATTTGGAAGTCGTTGATAACCAACGGGTTACAAAGACTTTCAAGCTCTCATCATCCCTTTGCTGTACTTTGAATAGTGAAGTGGTGCTTCGGTTGGCACTAGAAAGCAAGATAAACCGGGAAAGGAACTTCTGTGTCAGCTGATCATAGCTCTCTACTGACAAAGCCGGTAACTTGAGGAACCAACTCAATGCCTCCTCACTGAGTGTCTCCTGGAAGGCATGACATGCTTGGGCATCCGTGAACCGGGTTGAATCCAACTGAGACTGGAACAACTCTAGGTGTGCATATGGACAGCCCGTTCCGGCATACTTCTTGATCTTAAATGGCTTAGCTTCCGGGGGCTTTTTATCTGCCTGAACCGGGGTGGAGAATGGGCTTGCACGGGTAATAAGGGGTTGATACTGCTGTTGCCCTGTCCCCGAGTTAAAACGCTGCTCAAGTTGAGTCACAGTTTGCGTCAACTGTAAGAGAAGCCGGGTTTGGGCATCTGGTGGGGGAAGTGGTTGATTTAACACCGGCTCTGGAGGTGGAGGGGGTCCTGAAAGATTGTGATTAAACAGAGGATTGGAGAGATGGATAATTTGGGGATTTGGGGTAGGGTGGGCAACGGGTGGGAGAATAGCGGGTGGGAGGGTTGCGGGTGGGATGTATGCACTGTCAAAAGTTCGCGGGTTTCCATAACCCGGAAGATTCCCTACTGGGGTTATTTCATGAGCAAGTCTGGCTGACGTCTCATTGGCATTCGCCCTCTGAACTAGGATTTCCTGAAGAAGACCATGCTCGGCCTAGATGGTTGCCAACTGCTCCCTTAACGTCATCAACTCGGCATGTTCTCGAGAAGACTGCTCCTTCTAAGCGAGAAAGTCATTTTTCAAGAGTTCAAATGCTGCTGCCAAATCTGTTTGACCAAACTGGGTCTCGGAGGCCCCCGGGTTATTATCCCCTGAGAAACTGAGCCTCCTAGTTGGATCTTGTTCTCCTGCTATCTCCACCATTGTTCTCTAAAATATTCAGCGGGAGGGTCTTGAGTTCGACTCTCAACGAGAGCACCGATTGTTTCCGGGTAGACTCGTGGTCCCTTTAGCGGGTCACACGGCTCCAGAAATAGCGAACTTCCCTGTACTCTGAGTTTTCCTGTGTAAAGAACAAACACGTCAAAGAGGCGTCCTCGGGTTTACCGAGGGAAGCCACTCCGATGCTTAAGTCAGACACTGTCAATTAAGCAGAAAACTCAAGAATAGTCAAGAAGTTGCGCGTCCTCTTACCGGGAGGCCCGCGCTGGTATTTATAGTAGCATTAAAGGCAGCATGCCTTGTCCTTTTCCAATGTGGGAACAGTTTCCCATGCTTTTGCTTAGCTTTACGGCGAAATGGGCCCTGACAAAGGACCCAGAGTGGCTTCTCACATTTAACTGGGCTTTCACCCTACAAACAATAACTCAAGCACAATAAATAATACATATTTAATAATTAACCTGACATTTAGAGATTCTTTCTTGAATTGTAACCCGGTAAAGATGAAATATTAGATATGGTACATTGTTTTCCTTTATTAATTGTTATGCAACTTTTCATACAAATTGAAAATTATTAAAGCATTCGTAAATGTGATTCACTAATTATAAACTTGAACGGTTCTTATTTGACATATTTAGAACATCCATTTATTTGATTTATTTTGATGTCTTAACGATCACCAATTTAGCTGAATAACCTAGACGGTCGAGATGAGAATATTCGATCAAAAATAGGATGAAACAAAAAAGTCCTCAACAAAAAGGTCCTTAATAGAACCCCTCCCTATAATATATATATGATGATAAAATTGAGTGAAAATTTTTTTCTTCTTCATTTTAAATATGGTACATTGTTTTCCTTTATTAATTGTTATGGGAATCATTTGGGTCCAATAACATTAATTGTTAATGAAAATTGAAGTGGTTCTATTTCATCTTTAATTATTACTAGTGTTATGCCCCGCACTATGTACGTGTGTTAATTTAATGTGCTTTATTTTATTTTTCTATTTTTTTTATTTTCAGTTTAAATGTTTAACCGATCATTTTAATATCTTCTATTTTTTCTCTCTAAATCTCTTCTATTTTTTACTCCCTAAAAAAGATTGAAATTTAAAAAACAAAAAATTCTGATTGAGTTGTCAATTCTATCCGTGGTTTGTTAATGAAGTAAAGGCGTTATAGGTAGTTCAAAAATTTAACCTTTAACAAAGTCAAAGAACTCTTCGGGGTTTATTAAT
Source organism: Comarum palustre (assembly GCA_951800085.1). Classification (NCBI taxonomy): domain Eukaryota; kingdom Viridiplantae; phylum Streptophyta; class Magnoliopsida; order Rosales; family Rosaceae; genus Comarum; species Comarum palustre. The sequence continues at coordinate 11,679,863 of OX637581.1, read as the reverse complement.
AGTAGATTATAGTTATACAATAGTTTCATTTTTCAGTCAATTTAGTTTACGTTTAATTATAAATTATAACCTTTTAGTTTATAACCATTTTTTCCTACACTTTTATAATATAATTTGATGTCCAATACAAAAAGTTTTTGAAAAATTACTTCTATATATATATATATATATAGAAGTAATTTTTCATCCGTTGCGGTTATATGTGTAGAGAAATTATTTCATACTATGAACATTATGAAGACTATTATACTAAGATATGAACTATCGTCGAAAACAATTATATTATTGTCAATGAAATATATTATTATTATTATTATTATTATTATTATTATTATTATTATTATTAGGGTTAAATACTTGTCTACCCTCAAATTATAACCCTAAAAGCAGTTTTCTCCTTCGACTTTCAAATTAATCTGGTATACCCTCAAATTTTTAAATTTCGACAGTTTTGTCTAATTAGTTAAAAATTCCATTAGAAACAAGCTGAACAAGATTTTTTAAACTTGTATTTAGGATAATCTACAAACTAAAACCTAATCACCAATCAACTTAAGAACTTGTCTTCATCATACCAAAACTTAAACTAACGACCTTTTGTCTAAATAGTTACTATACTGACAAAATCATTGCTGTTTTAAGGTGGCAGATTCATAGATTTTAGTATGCAAAAAAATCTCAAATACAAAATTCAAACTAACAACTGAAAGTAAAACAATTCTAAAACAAAATATTTTTGTGACGGAATTTATAGGCATAAGATAAAATTCATTTAATTAACATAACTACAAATACAGAACTCAGAGCCTTGCTCTTGGAAAAACAGCTATAAGTTGTCACACCCTGTCCCAAAAATTTACCCTTTTACCGGGACCAGACGAGTTACAGAGGGTTGTAACTGCGCTGTTAGTTTTCCCGAATTAATAACTAGTGAAATAACATGGAAATTTAAATATTTAATTTCTGGTATTACTTGAAAATTAATTAGTGACAATTGGTACGTATTCGTACCTTCGAGAAGAGTGTCAAAGTGTTCGGAGTCAAGGGACACTCGGAAATGACTTATTTAAAGGGGTCAAAGGTTGACTTTTTACTATGTCGAGTTTTTCAGAAAACTTCCTTCACGAAAGATGTAGTGCTCGACAATACGAGTCCGTGGACACACGACAGGTATGAATCAGATACCGTGTGGAGAAGTTATGGTCAACCGAAAATGAGTTTCTATTCTAGGAAGCATATAAATAGAAGGGATGGGTTTCCAAAGAAGAAAAGAACCCATTTTCTTCTCCCCTTCCACTCGCGCACGCGTTCCTCTCATTATCAAAAATTTCAAACTAACCCGACCCGGATCCGGCCGACCCGACTTTTGTGACGAGCTCTATCCAGGTGAGCCGTCGAGGCTGGTCGGGATCTCTTCTTCTCTTCCGTGCGAGCCTCCCTGTTGTGGCGGCGTGGCCTAGTTCGGCCTAGAACGGTGCAACTGGGCTCGTAAAGTAGCGGCGACCCGGTTTTTGACCCAGTTTCAACCCGCCGTTTGCGGTGGTTCTAGGAGCTGAAACCACCCTTGTTGTGACCGTATCCTCATTCTTATCACGCTGGTGTATCCCTTGAAGGTCAATTTGGAGCGTGGAGGTGTAGATCACGAATTCTTCCTTTTGGGCTGTTTTGAGCCACATCCGGTCCGTGGTGATTAAAACTCCACGTATTAAAGTTGTTCATCTTGCTTTGATCTTCAACTTTCATGTTTTGAGTTTGTTGAAATTCTGTGTTTTTGATGGAGGCACGTGACGCCAACGGGTCGCTGGCTGTGGCTGCTCGTGTAGGCTCGTCCGGCAGTTTTGAGAGTTCTGGTTGCTCCTATAGGCTTTCTAGGGTTGTTGTGGTTGCATGTAGGTGGTTTTTGGGTGAAGTTGATTGGTTTGAGGGTGGTGGCGCGTGGCGGCCCGTCTGACATCCTCAGGGGTAGTGAGTTGTCCCCGGTTTATGTACTCGTCGACACGAACGCGTAGATATATAATTTGTCGGTTTCGGTTATCGTTTAGTGTGACGTTCTGTCGAATCGAGTCATTATTACCTTTGTGTGGCAACTAAGGTCGATTATATAATTGTAGGTGTATATTGATAGACCATGTGTTGAGGATTTACCGTGTGGGGGTAGATGACACAACGAGATTTCAAGGTGAGTAAATTCCTCTAAGGCTGAAATCTTAGAAATACCCCTGACGGTTTTGTATATTTACAAGGCTGCCACTAAAGTCGAAATTCATAAAATGCCCCTAACAGTTCAAGTTAACTACAAGGGTGCCTATAGGGTGATTTTACTAATATGCCCTTTGGGGGAATTATATATTTACGTGGTTGTCTTTATATTATATTTATGTGTTTGGATGTTATAGATAAGTATGGTTGAATGTTTGGGATAATCTCGATAGATAGATAGTTAGTGTTGATCTCAGTGGAGAGGTTGAACTCCGGATTGCGATAGGCCTAAGATATCCATAAATATTAGATCGACCTATAATTAGAAAAGAGGGATTTTACCCGGTTAGGGTGTTATTTAAATAAGAGCTACATGTGGCTTGATCTTAGAGTACAGGGTACGTAGGCAGCCTGACCGGGATTCGGGTGCAGTCACAAATAATATTAGAAACCTAGGTCCTCCAAAGTAATTGGTCAGAGATCCAAATGCAGAAATTGGGATAACCTCCGGTTGTGAGGTCTATTCCGGTACCGTTTGGATTGTTACAGATGGTTTGGGAAAAAGGGTTATCCCTTCTCATGGGAGATTACGAGTAATTCTCTCTTGAGATGGGTCTCGAACGTCCTAACCCGGGTTTAGGAAGGTAAACTTGGGCCGGGGCCGTGACAATTGGTCTCAAAGCCTAGGTCTAAATCTCGGACCAAAGGTTTGGGTAGTTAAAGTCCTTGGAAATGTTTAAATGTGTTATCGACTTTCCAAGTGGAACAAGTCGTTATACTTGTTTGTATGTGTGGTGGTAAGGGTTGCCACCTGGGGTTGAGATTAGTGAAGTTAAATGTAACAGTAAAGTTTGTGACATCAATTGCTTTTAGATGTCGATATAGACTTTTCGTTGGATCGAAAAGTCGAGAGGTTCGTAAGTTTCGTAATGAGCCAGATTTGGGGAAAAGTAAATTTGAATTTCAGTTTTGGGGACGAATAGATTTAATAGTGCGTCCAATATTATTCGAATTTATAAATCGAGAATTTTCGAGCTTTTAGGGTTTGATCCTTGTCTATTAGTCGGAAAGTTTTGGTCAATTTCATGGTGAACCTAGGAAAGACTTGGTCAATCCTATAGTCAATCATTTATTTTTCCTGGACAAACTAGGAAAAATTAGACTGTTAGACTATTCGATAGTCGTTTCGCGTCCTACATTTGATTGATGGGTTAAAAGAGTGGGTATGACCACTTATGTCAACACATTAATGTTGCGTAATTATATTCGAGAAGGATCAGGAATGATCCGGTGATTGAGGTGCTGGATTCGGTCAAGAGAACCAGATTATGTAAAGTAACTTAGTGGTGCAGCGGACGCATGGTGGGTCCATAAAACTCGAAGAGGAATACTTTACAACTGTCAGGGAACCGCTTTCGGGCAAGAAAGACATCGCTGAATATGAGGACGATTAGAGTATCGTACCTGGAGCATGAGATGCGTGGCCAGTATGATGAGTGGACCTTTGATTTGTTTTAAAGAAATACATGTCATGGTTTATTAATTAAATGGTTGGCATTGCCGAGTTTGAATTGTTTTTGGCAATTACCTGGATTTTATAAATAGGCTTCAGGTCTGGATTTTATAAATAGGATTTGGGCATGGATTTTTTAAATAGGCTTCGAGCCTGGATTCTATAAATGGGCTTCGGGCCTGGATTTATGAAAATATCAGGAATTTTTTTTAATTTCACCATAAAGGGTTGTCAGATGATTATAGCTAGTGGAGTAGAAGCGTGCCTACCTGGCGCTTCTCGTTCGGTGGAGTGGAAGCGTTCTTACGGAAAGTGGATGTTATGCGAAATTGTGTTCTCACTAGACAGTGGATGAGACGCCAGAGCTCTTAGCTCCATCCCTAGCCAGTGAGGCTCACTGTCATGAAGGGTCGTCAGATGTATTGTTTGTTATTAGCTAGCAGGTGGCAATCCTCGTTCGGCGGAGTGGAAGCGCGCCACTCGTTGCGCTCCTCTTCCATTAGGAGAGATGGTAGAATTAGCGCGGGATTGCGTCCTCACTGAGAGATATGCTAGAGCTCTTAGCTCTGACCCTTTTATGTGTGATCGATCTTTTGTGAAATGTTTTTCCCGATTTGATTTTATACGGCTGCAGGCCATGATTTGATTTTATACGGCTGCAAGCCATGATTTGATTTTATACGGCAACATGTCATGTGTTGATTCTATAAGGCTGCAAGCCATGATTTGATTTTTATACGGCTGCAGGCCACGAGTTGATTTATATTTGGCTACAAGCCACGAATTGATTTATATTTAGCTGTAGGCTACGATTTGTTTTATATTAGCTGCATGCCGAGATTTGATTTATGTTTGGCCGTGGGCCGGAGAATTATTTATTTTGGCGTAAGGCCTTGATTTTTTTCAGGAAAATGAAAATGAAATTTGAAATTATGATTTTGAACCATTATTATTGGCATTGATTTTTGGTCTACTCACTCTAAAGCTTTCCGCGTCTGAGAAGTTCCAGACATAGCCTGGGAGGCTGAAATGTCTACGTTGGTTATGGATGATATATATGATTTAGGAGTGAGGTACTCCGGGTTTCTAAGGGTATTGTTGGAGACAGTTTAGTTTGCTTGTGATCGCGGGCATGAGTGGTGTTGAATTTTGAAAAAAGAGATTGGGGTATCTCTTAGAGGAAAACCCACTCATAAGGAATAAGATTTTGAGTTGAACTCTTGTCCTTTAGGTAGGATTTGAGCACACATGAGTTAGTGTGCGAGCTTGTTAGCTCTTATTGTTGTGAAATGCCCTATTGTAGACTTTCCCTAGAGAGTGGAGTAGGATGAGGGAATTCGTTTGTGGCTGAATATGTGAAGATTATATTCATATTGGCGCGAAGGCGTTTAGCGGATTCATCAGCCGAGTGAGCAGTTTAGAGATCACATTGTGGTATGTGAGTTCGTTCGAGCCCATGATCGATAGTTGTGGTACAAGGAACGAGAAATGAAAATTTTTGAGGGAATGACGCAGGAGTTAATACGTCCATGGTCTCAAGGCCTAGTGTAGAAAGTTTACGTTTCTTTGCCTCGAAAGGTGCGATAGACGTATGAGTTTTTCCCTACGGTGATGGACTGCATCAGTTCCATCGTTCCACAAGGAAGACATTGGTGTTAAGTGTCAAGTGTGGCAGTTGTAAAAGTGGAGCATATGTATTGACTACGAATTAGTCTACGTTTATGTCTCGAAAAGCTACCAACTTGTCTTAATGACCATTTCGGGAATTAACTCGAGAAGAGTTAAGAGGCAAGCCTTGTGGAGTCGATTTATGACGAAAGTGATGAGACGAGGGTGTTGTACACGAGAAAGTTTATCATTAAAGCGGACGTAGTTATGTATCTCGTATTGTAACTACGAGGAGACTTTAGATTCTAAAGGAATTGGTACGTAGAGCTTGTGACTCTTATTTGCTTGAAGTTATGTCTAGTGAAACTTGACGACATTCCTTGACGGCTGGACAAATAAAGTTTTGGAATGTCGATCATCTTTAACTGAATGGTGTCATTGGGAATGATGGTTAGTTTATGCCTCGCAATGGAAATTTCGAGGACGAAATTTTTGGAAAGGGAGTAGTTTGTAACACCCCGTCCCAAAAATTTACCCTTTTACCAGAACCAGGCGGGTTACAGAGGGTTGTAACTACGCTGTTAGTTTTCCCGAATTAATAACGAGTGAGATAAACTGGAAATTTAAATATTTAATTTCTGGTATTACTTGGAAATTAATTAGTGATAATTGGTGCGTATTCGTACCTTCGAGAAGAGTGTCAAAGTGTTCAGAGTCAAAGGACGCTCAGAAAGGACTTATTTAAAGGGGTCAAAGGTTGACTTTTTTACTACGTCGAGTTTTTCAGAAAACTTTCTTCACGAAAGTTGTAGTGCTCAACAATACGAGTCTGTAGACATATGACATGTGTGAATCGGATACCGTGTGGAGCAGTTATGGTCAACCGAAGTTGAGTTTCTATTTTAGGAAGTATATAAATAGAAGCGAAGAGGTTCCAAAAATGGAAAGAACCTATTTTCTTCTCCCCTTCCATGCGCCCTCGCGTTCTCCTCATTATCCGAAATTTTGAACTAACCCGAGCCGGCCGGTTCGACTTGACTTTTGAGGCGAGCTCCGGCCACCGGAGCCGTCAAGGCCGGTCGGGATCTCTTCCTCTCCTCCGTGCGAGCCTCCTTGTGGTGGCGGCGTGGCACAGTTTGGCCTGGAATGGTGCAACTATACTCGTCCGGCAGTTTTGGGAGTTTTGGTTGCTTCTATAGGCTTCTTAGAGTTGTTGTGGGTGTATGTAGGTGGTTTTTGGGTGAAGTTGACCGGTTTGAGGGTGGTGGCGCATGATGCCCATGCGCAGCCGCCTGTGGCTACGTGTGGCGGCCCGTCTGACATCCTCAGAGGTAGTGAGTTGTCCCTGGTTCATGTACTCGTCGATACGAACGCGTAGATATATGATTTGTCGGTTTCGGTTAGCGTTTAGTGTGACGTTCAGTCAAATCGAGTCATTATTACCTTCGTGTGGCAACTAAGGTCGATTATATAATTGTAGGTGTATATTGATCGACCAAGTGTTGAGGATTTACTGTGCGGCGGTAGATAACGCAGCGAGATTTCGAGGTGAATAAATTCCTCTAAGGCTGAAATCTTAGAAATACCTTTGGTGGTTTTATATATTTACAAGGCTGCCACTAAAGTCGAAATTCATAAAATGTCCCTAATAGTTCAAGTTAATTACAAGGGTGCCAATTGAGTGGTTTTACTAATATGTCTTTTGGGAGAATTATATATTTACGTGGTTGTCTTTATATTATATTTATGTGTTTGAATGTTATATATAAGTATGGTTGAATGTTTGGGATAATCTCGATAGATAGATGGTTAGTGGTTATCTCAGCGGAGAGGTTGAACTCCGGATTGCGATAGGCGTAAGATATTCATAAATATTAGATCGACCGATAATTAAATAGAGCTACGTGTGGTTTGATCCCTAAGTACAAGGTACGTAGGCAGCCTGACTGGGATTCAGGTGCAGTCACAATAATATTAGAAACCTAGGTCCTCTAAAGTAATTGCTTAGAGATCCAAATACGAAAATTGGGATAACCTCCGGTTGTGAGGTCTATTCCGGTAGCGTTTGGATTGTTGCAGATGGTTTGGGAAAAAAGGTTATCCCTTCTCAAGGGAGATTACAAGTAAATCTCTTGAGATAAGTCCCGCACGTCCTAACCCGGGTTTAGGGAGATAAACTTGGGCAGGGGCGTGACATAAGTTGTTTAGCTACTCATAATTATAATTACAAGCACAAAATACTTAATTGTAATAAAAGCATATCACACCGAATGATTACAGACTAAAATCTTAACACAACATTCACACTCACACACTTATTTCACACTATACTAGAGACACTGTTTATACACACACACACATACTATTTTTCTGGCTTTCTAACTTCGAGAGGAAGGTTGAGAGTGTATCCCACTTCTATTCTAAGTTTTTCTTGATGCCTTTTTTGGAAGCTTAGGACTCCTTATATAGTACACAGACTCTAAACCCGAATTAAACAAAGGTAAGAGAAAGTAGGTGATAGGGGGAATCAAACTTTACTTTAACAAAAGTAAATTTGTTTGTTTTCATGTGTCGGCAGAAAAAAGGAGAACACACTAACTTTAACAAAAGAAAAGTCTTTTGTCGTGATGCATCGGCCACCGCTCATTTCTCTATCATGTTTACTGTTTGGTAATATTTTTCATCAATGTAATCATAATCAGCCAACGAATCTTGGCCCTCGTGTTCCTCGTGCTTTTTCAACTTTTTATTCATTGTCTAAGTCAGAATCAGAAGAAAAGGGATAAAGAATCTTATATCCTTTTTTTCTACCTTTTCGAGCCATTATGTAGTAGCTAGAATGTAATCAGCTTCATTTCTCATGATGGCTGACAAGAAGTCACAATTCATTGGTGGAGGATGATTATAGCAAGAAATCACACTACCAGAACAACTACTTTATCTGATGAAATTTTTTTGTCGGCTAACGGTAAAAATTTCGTCGACTAAAAAGTCGTCAGGAAAAAGCCGTCGGCCATGAATTTTAGCTGACGAAATTAATGTTCATCGTCGGCTAAAGTCATTTATTTAGCCGACAAAGAAATTTTTCTTCGCTTAAAATCTTGACTTTAGCCGACGAATTTTTGGACTTTAGCCGACAAAATTTTATAAAATTTTATAAAATCGTCGGCTATAGCAATTTTTTAATTTATTTTATTTAATTTATTTAATTTTAGCATACGAATTAATAAAATTCGTCAGCTATAGTTATTTATTTATTTATTTATTTATTTATCTATTTAACTTTAGTCGACGAATTTTAATAAATTTTGTTGGCTAAAGTTAGTTATTTTATTTTTTATTTAACTTTAGCCGACGAATTTTAATAAGTTTCGTCGGCATATAAGCAGTTATATTATTTCTTGTATTTTTGTTAAAAATTTTTTATCTTGTATTTTTGTTTAATTTTTTTTCTTTTTTGTTTTTCCACTGATAGTGGAGGAGGAGAAGGATAAGAGGAGGAGGAGGAGAGAGAAAGGAGGAGAAGGATAAGAGGAGGAGGAGGAGGAGAGAGAAAGGAGGAGGAGGAGAAGGAGAAGGTGTTAGAGGAGGAGGATGAGAAAAGGAGTAGGAGTTGCTGTCGTCAGAGGAGTAAGAGGAGGAGGAGTAGGAAGGAAGATGAAGAGGTGGAGGAGAAAAATAAAAAATATAGAAAAAATTGAAAATTTTCGACGGAGATTTTGAAAATTTTGAACTTTAGCCGGAAAATTTCAAAATCTTTGCCGAAAATTTTAAATTAAGTTTAGCTGACGAAATTTAAAAAATTTCATCTGCTATAGTTATTTATTTAACTTTAGCCGATGAATTACTCTAATTTCATCGGCTATACTATTTTATTTATTTATTTAACTTTAGCCGACGAATTACCCTAATTTAGTCGGCTAAAACCCTAAACCCTATACGTAGAAGCTTCAAACGAAAAAAAAATCATGAAATAAGATATGACCGGAATGGTGAAATACGTCTTTGGTTGAAAAATCCTGTAATTCTGGTAAAGTCTCGGTGCTGATAGTTGCGATCAACGCAATTTTCTATTCTTTATCTTTAGAGGTAGCCCTATCTCGGGTGGTTATTTTTCATAAAATTTTTATATCACTAGTTGCGTCTCATCGATTTGAAACTATTTTCAGTGGAAGGTCCGGTAAAAATATGTAATTTAGACGGTCAAATGTTCGTTTCCGTGCTTTAAGGGGTTTGACTTACGGGATTGACGGTAAGGATCGAGCCCTTAACATTTTCAGATCAAGTTGAATTTTTTCCAATAGACATATTTCGACATAATAATCATATCAGACGGTCGGATTTTCGTTTCTCAAGTTTGATCATCGAAATCACAACATGCATACTAATGTTGTATAACTTGTTTACCAAGTTTTTAGTAAATGTTCTGTTTCAAAAACAAACTGTTCGTAGAAACTTCAAACACAAAAATTCGTGAAATAAGATATGACCGGAATGGTGAAATACGTCTACGGGTGAAAAAGTCTCGGTGTCGATAGTTGTATTCAATACAATTTAGGGGTTTGACTTATGGGATTGACTGTCCGGATGATGCCCTTAAATTTATCGGATCAAGTTGAATTTTTTACCATAGACATATTTCAATATATTGATAATATCTGACGGTCGTTTTTTTGTTTATGAATTTTGATGACAGGAATCACAACATTCCTACTATTTACCATTATTTATCCTTATGGGGAGCCATATCATCGTGGGGTAAATGTCTCAAAATTTTTAGATAGACAGTTGTGTCTCATCATGGTGAGAGTTTGTTATGTTGAAGGTTCGACCAAAATATCTCATATAGATGTAGATATATGCGTTTTCGTGTGTTAAGTGTTTAGAAAACTGTATTTTGAAGCCTTAAACGAACTCAGATGGCCAAAAAAGCTCATATGTCATGACATTAGCGATGATTTTGACTCGTACGCCCGTTCCACTTTTACATTGGTATCACAATAGTCAATCGGACATCAAAATATCTATAGTGCAATTTTGATAGTAAAGGGTATTTTAGCTGACGAAATACCCTAATTTCGTCGGCTAAACTTTTTCACATTTCGTCGACTAAAGTTCATAGACTAGAGCTGACGAAAAAATTAGTTTTGCCGACGAAATTTTTTTCATCGGCTAAAGTGGACTTTAGCCAACGGAAAATAATTACGTCAGCCTGTTTTTGGTCATTTCCTCGGCTAAATTCTTTTTTCTAGTAGTGCCATTATATTTTCTCCACTTGCCAGGAGGCTTTAATCATAATCCCTTCGCACCATGTTTTTGATGCACATGATTGTCTTGGTCTTTATCCTTGGAATACTCTGATTTGGACTGTCATTTGCACCTGTTCTGCTTGATCCTTTAATCAGACCTTGAATTATCTTGACATAATGAAAATGAGAGGTATAATTCATTTTTTCTTTCAGCATTATCCATTCAGGAAGAGTGGATATGAACTTTAATATCAGGATACATTCTTCTTGCCTAATGTTATTGAAAGCTTGAACTATCAATTCTGGGAATCTCTTTAAGTCTTCATTAGATTTTATCCAAATATTATGTGCAAAACCATTCTCCATTAGCCACAATTTTTGTTTCTGAGGGTGTTCAACTTTGACATTAACCAAATATCTCTCATAATATGGGTCGGGAACAACAGACAAAGTTGGTGAAAACATCTTTCTTTTTCTCAGATGCTCATGGAATTTAAACCATTTAGGTTGTTTCATCGTTGTCATAGATATATTAGCGCTTTCTGGATTTTCTAGGTATACTACCTTTGGGTTTTCATTCTCTCTTGCATGGATTCCATGCAATTCTTCTGTAAGAGTTTCAAGGATTCCAAGTAAATGTTCTTCATTTTCTTCATGGAAAACATAAAGAATATTGTCTATGATAATCTTTTGCTTGAACGCCAACAATTTTTTTATCTGGAAAACTGGTTCTTTAAAAATCTTTAAAGACTGATCATGAATAGTTTTCTTCCCAATAACCATATGCGACCAGTTTCTCCTAAATGAGGTGATTCTGATTTTTAGCAAAGCAGCAGCCATTAATGGACTTGATATGCTTTTATCGTTTGTCGTTTGAGATGGACTACCTCCTCTTTTACCTTGAGATCGATCAGTTGAGGTTGTATCCTTGGGATACAACAAATACTCCTGAGTGAGCTTTTCTTCTTCACTAGATACTCCAAACTGACTTTCATTTTGCAAGAAAATTTTTGAGTCTTTATCCTAATCAGCTGGTTTTATCTTGTCATGACCTGCTGCCACTTGTTTCAGCTGCTCCATAAGATATGATGAATAGATAACCTGGTCCATCATGGAGAGGTCCTACAGTCTTATCACTGCTCTTGTACTTTTCTCAAAGATTCTTCTCCGTTGATTCTGGTTTTTCCTTCTTAGGTTGCGACCTTCTTCCTTATCATCTCTTTGAAACATTTCCATTTCTAGGTCATAAAAGGCTTCAGACGACAGTTATTATCGTCTAACAGTTTAAAAATGTGTCGCATAAGTGGCTGCCGTCTCTAAGCATGTGAGACGACAGTTAATAACTGTCAACTATTATGATCTAAGATGACATATAAATTTAATATTGTGTCGTCTGAGTCTCTCAAGATTAAGGAAATTGAGACGTGGAATACACAAACACTACATATATATGTCGTTGAATATTATATATGGACTACATATATATGGAACTATATGTAGTTTGAAGTTGTTTTCAATATCATATATTAGTGGTTTGATTATAGCATTAAACTATAGATTTAGTGTGAATATGTAGTCTGAAAATCTTTCAAGGACATAAATATGTCTTTTGTTGTAGCAATAGACAACAGACTTTTACTATCAATGGAAACATATATAGTCTGAAGTTGTTTTTACAGACAATTTTATGTCGTCTAAAGGCATTTTAGTCAACATATTAGGTGTCATTTGTTGTTTGTGAAGAAGTGATACTACATTGATAATCCATTGAGAAAAAACTACAATTAAAATCAAAGGTTTCTTATATATTATCATGAAAATCATAAGGCTTGAAGCCAATTTAGAATATACAATGATAAAACGGTAAGAAAACTAGACTACTTAAGTTCTAACCTAAAAAAGCAACTACATACTAATATTACTCCAAGACAGTCTTTTAACAGCTAGCTTCGGCATATTGGACAAGTTGACTGTTGAAAGTGAAGATACTGAGGCATCAATCGCAGAAGTAGAGGTGACGGAACATAATTATTCTGTCGCTTGTCGTCTATTGTCATTTCTAACGTAGTGTGTAAAGGCGTATGGTAAAAAATTCTTGTTACCTGCATCCATTTCAACATCATATTCACACTGAGATTAAAACATTTGTCATCTCAACAGTCCTCCCCGATCTGCAACATCAGTTAATTTATAGTTTTATTATTTTTATTATTTTATTATCATTCCTAACTATAAATTTGTTCCCTAAAAAGACATCAGCCCCCTTTATACTCTTAATAAGAGCAAAGACTTCTTTGTCTCCAGTAGAATAGTTTAACTCTGATGCGTCCGAGAGAAATTTACAAATATTCTAATGATTTGTATCTGGGGAAATAGCCAGGACAACTCTTGTCTAGTAATAATCATTTCCATCGGTCTGCAAAATGATCAAATCTTATTCTTCAGGTAACTGTAAAGGAGACATGTTCTTAGTTAGCTCTTTAATTTTTCTGACAGTATTATTGTCATTTTCTGTGAATAACCATTTCTTTTTTGAGCTTACTTTGAGAGAGTAGAGAAGTAAGACCAATAATTTGAGGAATAAAATCTCTCGCAAAGTTGACAACTCCTAAAAACCTCTACAAGGATTTTGCATCATGAATATGATCTGGGAACTGACTGATTTTTTTTGACAATATGATCTTGGAGATGAATCTCTCTGTCTTTAACATGAATGCCTAGGAAATAAATTTTTCCTTTTATCAGGTGAATCTTCTTTTGTCCAAGGATGATTCCCTTTCAGACAATCAACCGTCATACTTGTTCAAAATGTTTCAGATGTTTGTTAATAGTTCTTGAGAAGACAAGAATGTCGTCTATATAAACTATATAAAAATCTGAGTAGGGATTGGAAATATTATCCATTTTTTTGGAAAAACATACAGGGTCTGCTTGAGGACAAATGGCATAACCAACCATTCATAATGCCCTTGAGGTGTTTCAAATGCTGTTAAAGCAATGGAGTCTGGATGCATCTTGACTTGGCAGAAACCTGATTTTGCATTAAATTTAGAGAAGATCTTGGCTCCTTTGAGTCAATTGATGAGAACTGTTACTTGGGCTATTTGGTAACTATCTTTGACTGATTTTTTGTTTACATCTCTATAGTCAATTATCATTATAGCATTTCCTCTTACTTGCTCTGCATGATTTCTTACTAAGAAGGTCGGAGCATGATGAGGACTATTGGAAGGTCTGATCAACTTCTTTTTGAGCAACTTACGAATTTAACTTTCCATCTCTTTTATGTCGTCTTCATTGTAATGAGAGATTACTTTAACATAACAAATAGTATTTGCATCATGCATTTTAAGCTGACAGTATACTAGATCTCTTTCCCAGTACAACTGAGGATCTTCATTGATTACTGGCTTCAACAAGTTTTCTATTTCTACAATAGTTGACACTCCTGCTCGATTTTGTTAGCATACACCTTTAAGTTATATTCTCTGATAAATTCTTCTTCTTTTTTATCTGAACTTCTTTGCTCTGATAGGTCTGAATCAGACTTATCTAAAGGGGATTCATATTCTTCATCTGACTCGAAGTCTTCTGAATTTATCCCTTCATTTACCTGTATTTCATTGTGACTTTTCAAATGGTCTTTTAGCAGCAAAACTAGTTCTAAAACTGGCTTATAATCACCACTCTTCGCTGATGATCTCTGATATTGATTTGTAAATCCCTGACTGGTAAGCGTTGGTAAGTCAAGATTCTTAAAAGAATTTGTTATTCTTTTCAAAACCATTCATTTATGGATTCTTAAAAGTAATTTCCAATATATTATAGTAGAGATTAATATGGTAAGAAACTCTTGACATGGTTTGTATTAATTGGATTAAGTATTTAAAATAGTATAAATTTATATTTTATTTCATTATTATTGAAGAATATTAAAGATTGATTAAAGATTTCTTAAAGGATAAGGGTCAATTTATGTTTCATTTCCTTTAACATTTGATATAAATTAAGAGTAATTATTTTTTTCTTAAAATTGAGAGGGGACAATTGACCCCCTTGCCCCCTCCTTAGTTACGCCCTTGCTCGTTGATGCCTTGCGTTCCATACTTGATTGGCATGGAAATCGAACCCGTAGATAAGTGCTGCATTGGTGTTAGTGATATCAATTCACTTGCCAAAACAACAAAGGACTGGCAGGATGCCTGCGAATGTGTTTGCTATGGAGGAGTAATGTTTCTATTTCTTTTCTTTCGTTAGACTTTTCCTTTATTGATGTAGTTGTTACTTTGGAGGATGGTTATCTATTTAGACTCACTGGATTCTATGGAGACCCGGTTTCAAATAGAAGACACATATCTTGGGAGTTGCTAAAGTCTTTGAGAAGGGTTTGGGAAGGGCCGTGGTTAGTGTGTGGTGATTTTACTGAAATTCTAGCACTCCATGAGAAGATTGGAGGTAATCTGCGGACTGAACGGTTGATTGATAATTTTTGAAATGACCTTGATGCTTGTGGTTTATTCAGGTTTGATTTTACGGGTTATGAGTATACATGAGACAATCGTAGACAAGGGGCTGATAACATAAAGGAGACAATTGATAGTGGTTTTGGTAATCTTGCTATAATTCGTAAGTGAGGAGGCTTCTTGTGCCATCATCTTGTATCAATGCCATCTGATCATTGCCCTTTACTAATAGAGAATGAAGCACCAGCTGAGATGGATGGTGACATTTGGACTGTTCCTCGACGTTTTTTACTTGAGGAGATATGGATGCAACAGGAGGAGTGTGGGCAGGTAGTTGAAGACAGCTGGAGATGAGGAGGTTATGTTAATATTAGTGATCGATTATGTGTAATTGTTGCAAATTTGAAGAGATGGGAGCAAGATAAGTATGAAAGTGTCCGAACTAAGGTGAAAGGGTTCCAAGATGAGTTAGATGTGCTACAACGGTGCTACCTTTCGGCAAATATAAGGCAGAAACAAAAATTAATGGAGGCTCAATTAGAACAGCTGCTTGAACGAGAAGAGATAATGTGGTGTCAACAATCCAGAGTTAATTGGATAGTAATACAAATTTTTTTCATGGTTTTGCCAAACAACCGGGTATTTCCAATAAGATTATAGGAATCCTTGGAGAAGATAATCGTTGGCGGACAAGGTATGTTAATGTGGGTTGTGTATTTGAAACTATTTTCTACAGCTATTTACTTCTGAAGGGTCTGAGTTAAACGGAGGTATTCTTGAAGAGGTGGCTGGTAGAGTAACTTCAGAACAAAGAATACAGTTGGAGAAGGTATTTACTCAAGGAGATATTGAGGCTTTTTGGAGGATAAGGGGCCTACAAAGTCATTGGGACCTGATGGGATAAATGCTTCCTAACGATCTTTTACCAGCATTACTAGACAACAATAGGGACTGAGGTGGTTTCTCACTGTCTTGATTTCCTTAATGGCACAAGTACTGTTTGTGACATAAACCATACATTGATTGCTTTAATTCCTAAGGTCCCAAATCCGAAGAAAGTGACAGAGTATAGGCCTATTAGCCTTTGTAATGTCATTTATAAGTTAATGTCAAAGGTTCTAGCTAATCGGTTGAAGGTAGTGTTGCCTGATCTGGTTGCAGATTATTAATGTTCTTTTATCCTAGGGCAGTTGATCCACGTCAATGTCATTGCAGCGTTTGAAACCATTAACAACCTGAAGAGGAGGGGTAAGAAGAGTAGACAGAAAGCAGCAGTAAAGCTTGATATGGCTAAGGCGTATGACATAGTTAAGTTGGAATTTCTAGAAAATATGTTAGTGGCCATGGGGTTTCCACAACGCTTTATTAGTTTGATTATGGACTGTGTGCGGACAGTATCCTATTCTATTCTCATACAAGGTCGCCCATTTGAGAGGATTGTGCCAACTAGAGGCCTTCATCAGGGAGACCCTATCTCACTGTATTTGATCTTAATTGTGGCCGAAGGATTCTCTTCACTGTTGAAGAGGGCAAATCGGGAGACACTACTGCAGGGAGTTGCTATTTGACGTTGAGCACCGTCAGTGACACACCTATTCTTTACTTGATGACAACTTACTCTTTTGTGATGCATTTGCTAGTAATTGCTTGAAGTTGAAAGAGATTTTTGGGGCCTATGAAAGAACGCATGAGCATAAAATTAGTGTTGACAAATCAGCAGTTAGTTTTAGTCCTAGAACGAGTTCAGTGGTGAAGAATGCTTGTAGTGAGGCGCTAAATATGAGGATTGTTCCTTGACATGAACGCTACCTGGGTTTACCTATAGCAACATGAAGAAGCAAGAAAAAACTGTTTAAGGGTTTGGCGGATCAAGCGTGGAAGAGAGTTTAAGGGTGGGAAGGGAAAGTTTTATCGAAGGAGGGGGAAGAGATACTTATAAAGGTTGTAGCCCAGTCCATCCCAATTTATACTATGAGTGTGTTTCAGCTTCCAATTGGTATCTGTAATGAGATTAATAGGCCTCTCGCTCGATTTTGGTGAGGAAAGCCGGATGGTAAAGGTATTCATTAGAGCAGATGGGACAAGCTTTATGTGCCGAATAATGAAGGAGGGTTAGGGTTTGGAGAGTTATAGAGTTTTAATTAAGCGTTGATTGCTAAAGTTGGGTGGAGATTGCTGTAGAACGACGAGAAGTCTTTAATTGAAAGGATGTTGAAGGTTAAGTACATTCCAAAATGCTCTTTTCTTGAAGCTGAAACTGGTAGAAGTCCTTCGAATGTTTGGAGGGTGGTGGTGTGGGGTAAAGAGCGGCTTCTTATAGGGTTACGTTGGAGGGTGAGTAATGGTTGTAGCATTCGAGTTTTTCAGGATCCTTGGGTTGCTGGTAAACCTGATTTCAGAATAGCATGGAATGAGGGACTGAATTGGGATATATGTGTTTCTGACTTGATAAATGAGTCTTGATCATGGTGTTTGCAGAAGTTGGAGCAAGTTTGCATAATTTCTAAATTAGAGGCTGTCTTGGTCATTCTCTTGGTCAAAACAAGTAGTAGAGATAAGTTGTATTGGATCCATAATTGAAATGGAAAGTACCCTGTTAAGATTGCTTATTGGTTGGCAATGAGGGAGAAGTGGCAGCAAACTTCATCGATTTCGGAATATTGGAAGCATCTTTGGAAGCTCAAAGTTTCTCCGAAAATTAGTTACTTTTTATAGAGATGTTCATTGGGGTTTTTACAGTGTATATGGTCTCTATATCAGCGGTATGTTATTAAACAGTCTGAGTGCCCGAGATGCCATTCAACAGATGAAACGCCCTTGCACGTAACATGGCTATGTCCTTTAAGTGTTGCGGTGTTAGAGAGGGCGAGCTTCTACACAAACTTGGTTCCGGGTACGTTGATTTCTTTTGCTGATTTTTTGGATTATGCTATGGGTGTACTTTCTGTGGATGAGATGAAATTTCTTGTGATCATTATGTGAAATAATTGGAATCAACGAAATATGGTAATGAATGGAGAGAGTCCCCGACTTCTAGAGGTGATCTTTTAGCAGTGTGTATTGCTTTGGGAGAGTGTGTTGGCAGTCCAGGTATGTGGGCTATCATGTTCAAGATCTACTGTTAGACAATCTTGTTCTATCTGGAGGTGACCTTGCCCAAGTATGGTGAAATTGAATTGTGATGCTGCTGTGTTTAATGATGGATTAGATGTTGGAGTGGGTATGGTTGTTAGGAACAGTTATGGGAATTTAATCATGGCAAGAGGGGTGAGACTTATAGGGTGGTTTAAACCATGTATTGCTAAACATTGGGCAGTTATGTTGGGTTTAGAATCAGTAGTAGAGGGTGATTGACAAGTAGAAGTTGTTGAGTCAGATTGTCTAGAAGTTGTTCTTATGGTGAATGGTGTTGGAGAGTGTTTTGCTCAGGAAGGGGTATTAGTTGAAAAGATTCGAGAGTACGTTACTTATTGCATGCGTCTGGTGTTATGAAGCTTGCTCATGTTTTAAGGAGTTGTAATGGTGTAGCACATGAGGTAGCTTGGTTTGTAGCCCGTTCTGAGGGACGATATTGTTGGTTAGAGATTGGACCCGATTTGCTCATGGATGTCATCAATGGTGACAGATCCGTAACCCAATCTAGTAATAGGGAAGGGTGTGAGGATGTTAAATCCACCACCACTGTTTCTGGTACTATGTAACTTTGTTTTTTTCTAAATAAAATTCTTAGGGTGAGGGAGAGTTAGGTTTTTGGAGCTAGGGTGAGGGTGGTGGAGAGGTGGAGGAGAAGGATTAGGGGTTGTGGAAGGTGAGTGTGGTGGAGTAGGTGGCGGCAAAGGTGAGAGGAGTGGTGGGGAAGAAGGTGCATGAGGGATTGTGGAGGGTTGAGACCGGTTTTGATAGAGAGAGATGCATGAGGGATTGTGGAGGAGGCATCTGGAAAATATATGAGAGAGAGACAGCGGGAAAATTGATTCAGAAAATTTTTAGAATTTTTTTTGCGGGAATTTTTAAAACTTATGCGACGAAAAATATATTTTTCGTATCATAACTTATTTTTGTCGTTTAGGTTCTGGATTCATCTCATAGGTGACAACTTAAGCGACGAATCCTTGTTTTCGTCTTATAAGTTATAATTTAGGCGACGAAATTATTTTCGTGGCATAACTTGAAACTTATGAGATGAAATTATTTAATTTTTTCGCATAGGTCTCGGATTCTACTAGTGTCACAATCTTCGACGTTCTATGAATCATTAGCATTCATAGAATAATGGGAGGCTTGGAACATGATGATCATATTTTACAATAAACTTGAGAAAATTTCTACAGATTGATAGCTTGATGCGTCAATGCAGTATGCATGTTAGTTGGATCAGATTTAGGTTGCATGGTCTCTCACATAGGGAGCCCTTCTAATGAGGACTTCTAAGTTGAGAACTAGTTAAAGGCTTTTGAATTAATTACTTATTAGACCAACTTTTTGATCAAAATTTGACATCTTAACCGTTGACGTTGTAGATTTATATAAGTAGATCAATCATACAAAATTTCAGCCAAATTGGTGATCGTTAAGTACTAGTTTTAGATCAAATCAATGGACGAACCAAATCTGTTAAACATGAACCGTTCAAGTTAAGATTATTAAATCACACTTATGAATGTCTTAACGATTTTTAATTTAGTTGAAAAATTTGCAGAAATTATCTACTCATAAATATTTATGAAATGAACGGTTAAGATATGAATATAAGATCGAAAAGCGGAATAAACCGAAAAGTTCTCAACTAATCCTCACTAGAAGGGCTCCTCAGTCATATATATACTTTAACTGCTTTGGGCAAATGATATCTTTTGTTACCTCGCCATAAAATCAACCATTCTCTAGCTAGTCTATTTTGCACCCCTTTTACTTTCTGAATCACTTAAGTATGTGGGGTTGGTTATCAAAAAAGGATAAAAAACAATTGCGTTAAAAAACATAAAAATTAGTAATAGAATTGAAAATACGTTTGCTGCTAAATAGAATTTATTAATTACTTGTATCTGTTTCTACTAATACATATTTAATTACTTGATCAGAATAACTTCACAAATTTCACGTAAAGCAATGCAAAATGTTATACTAAATTGTATTACTAACTTACGTTGTCCACTGCATATGTAGCTGTAGTACCGCACTTCTTCAATCCCGAAGTCCCTTTTGGCTAGCTCTTGGTGGCACTTTGGAGCCCTAATTGACGCCATTGCGAATTGGAGTGATCAAAGAACCATACAAATTTCTCATACAAACAACACACTCCCTCCCATGTTCGCAGTTCATCCATTCGTACACACACACCGAGCTGTACACATGTCCACATGAAGTCACAACTGGCTTTCTTGCCATCTCGTAACATCTATTGCAGTCAAAAGGAGATGATGTCGCTGCAGTTGGAGAATTGGTGGGTGAGAATGGACCATAATAAGACTCGGGTTCATTAGCCGGCGTAGTAGGGAATGGACATGAGTAATGCAAGGAGGGTAGACTAAACAGTGATTCATCACTATCAGAATCACTTTCATATGAGTAAGGTGAAGGGGTAGTGGCACCCTCAACGACCATTGATGAATCACAAGGAGAATAAAGGTTGTATCTGCTTTCACTTTCGATGTCAGTATCGCAGCTACTATGATCATAAAGTAGCTCATAGGTAGACCAAAAATCATAATCCGTTACGGTACTATGAAGTACTTGATCCTCAGGTGGGTCAGATTGATGTGGACTAGCGGGAGCTTGAGCGAGCATTGATGAATCGCTTCGTTTGGAATGAGCAGTACAAGGAATATTGCAGTAAGCCTTAGGGTCGTCCCATGAATAACGAACTTGATCATCATAATCAACTTCCTGTGGTTTTGGAGCGAAAAGCTCATGGGGCAGTGTATACTTCACCGGTGGTTCTGAGAAACAATCAGAACAACTATAATAAGAACACTGGGAAGAATTATCAGAGATATGATCATCATAATCATCCTCCATGCAATGGTAATACTCTTGTGGTTTTGAAGTGACAAACTCATGGGGCATTTTATAACTCACCGGTGGTTTTGAAGAGAAAAACTCATGGGGCATTTTAAACCTAAACGGTGGACGTCTGGTGGAAGCCATGCATGGATTGAAATTATAACTTATAAGCACTACAAAGAAATTAATTCAAACAATAAAGCGGATGGAAGTAATAAGTTGAACCAGACCTTGGTATTTGTATGAACCGGATGCTCCCATAATTGAAACCCAAGTCTATTAGGGTTAAGGGTTTGTTTAATCAAAACCCAACTGTACTGGGATTAGTAACTTGGTGGGAGTAGAATTTCCTTGTCCCACAAGGTTTCCAAATCTGATCATTTCAGTAGATCATTCCTAATTAAGTAGGGTTTAACACTTTAACAGACGATGTAAATATCAAAACATATACATCCTTTCAATTGGTCTTTATTATATAAACAATATCTACCATTCCTCCGAACGTTTTTAAAAAGAAACCCCTCATTTGAATTAAAGGTATGATTGAGTTCGTCTAGTATATATCAATGTATTGATACACCCATTAAGTATAAACTAATTCGATACAGAAGTGGACACTTTTCTTGCATTTTGAGCCTTAAACCAAGCGGAACCGAACCGTATGGTTCTTATGTATCTGAAAAGTATGATTTGATTGCAGTTTGAGCCTAAAACCGAGCGGAATCGAACCATGTTGTTATTGTATTTGAGAAGAGTTATATATCTTGAGTGTAAAAGAAAATGATAAAAAATACACGTTTCCACAAAAATAAGAAAAAAATTATGATTTTTCACACTGATTAAAATGATTAAAATACACTTATGTTTTGCTGCAGCTAAATCTGTGTACCTAAGGTCACCCAATTCAGCTCTCCTTCTCTCGGGTTTTCAGAATTTGGGTATTTGATTAGGCACGTTATGTGTTTGTGAAAACTCATTTGAGGTTTTTTTTGTGTTTTTCCCTTAATGGGGACATGGGGTACTCCAAGACTAAACGCCAGCTGACCCACTTTGATATATTATGCTTATGCTTAATGTAATAGATCTTTTAATCTGGCGTTTTGAAATAATGGAAAGTTTGGAATTAGTACGTAATATACTAAGATAAAGTCAAGGTGAAATTGTTATGGAACAAGGCTGAAAGAGTTTGTTATTGATTGTTTTTATAGAGATTCAGAAAGGCGAAGTACGTAGTAGAACTTGTAGCACTTTGTCTGCCTCTACTGCTTTCATTGAACGTGGTCTTTGAAAGCCGAAGTCCCTGAGGGTTTGCTCTCGGTGGTATTGATGCCCTTGCGAATTGGAGTTATCAAGGATTCAGACAACTTGGTCTTACAAACAAGACAATCCTCCCGTCTAGAGTAGTTCAACCTAGGACGAGATTTGAAGTTTAAAGATTTAGTTTAGTCTTAATCATCTGATTTGTGTTTTAGTATTTTAGGTTGATAATATTTTTGTGTTATTCAAGATTATTTGTTTCCTTTTTTAATTAGGATTCTTAAGAATTATTGTTAGATTATGATTGTGATTGTATTAGGTTTGGATGCCTATATAAGCATCATCATTCTATGTATTTAGAACAACTCTGATATCAATAAAACTCTAATATTAGAGAAGTTTCTCTCTATTTCTTGCGGCTCTGCCGTAATGGCTAGTGGATTCTAGCTTATCCCCATATGGCTTTTGACGCTTGACGGAGCCGTCTTCTATCGTGTTCACGCTTCCCGCATCATTTGGTATCAGAGCGGGGTTCGCCCGCTTCTTAGCAGACGATGGTCCATGGGAGTAGTTCACCCACCGCCAACCTCAACGACGCTGGTCGTAGGATATCTATCCAAAATTGAAGAGGAATATATCGAGGGGTTTTCCTGGGTTGACTTTATCAATTCACCATCCATGACGCTGGTCTAGGATTATCTATCCAAAATTGAAGAGGAACATACTGAGGGGTTTGCCCTTGGCTAACCTCATCAATTCTATCTAAAAAAAGATGGGACGTTGGTTATTCAAGACGATGGTTCTGATGGCTTATCAAGTTTTGTTTCTACGATCGAGCTGCATTCAAGAAGAACTTGAGGTCGAGTTCTTTCCAAATGGAGGAGACTGATGTAGGACGAGATTTGAAGCCTAAAGATTTAGTCTTAATTATCTGATTTGTGTTTTAGTATTTTAGGTTGATAATATTTTTTTGTTATTCAAGGTTATTTGTTTCATTTTTTAATTAGGATTCTTAAGAATTATTGTTAGATTAGGATTGTGATTGTATTAGGTTTGGATGCCTATATAAGGATCATCATTCTATGTATTTGGAACAACTCTGATATCAATAAAACCCTGATATTAGAGAAGTTTCTCTCTATTTCTTGCGGCTCTGCCGTAATGGCTAGTGGATTCTAGCTTATCCCCATATGGTTTTCGACGCTTGACGGAGCCGTCTTTTATCGTGTTCACGCTTCCCGCATCATTGAAAGCCGAAGTCCCTGAGGGTTTGCTCTCAGTGGTATTGATGCCCTTGCGAATTGGAGTTATCAAGGATTCAGACAACTTGGTCTTACAAACAAGACAATCCTCCCGTCTAGAGTAGTTCAACCATCCATACAAACAAGGCCGGCAATACACATGCCCGCATGAAGTCACAACCGGCTCCCTTGCCGTGTTTAAACACACATTGCAGTCGAAATATGAACATGAGTCCCCATGGCTGTCGAAATATGAACGTTGCGGTGGACGAGTCGAACGCATAAAGGGTATACTAAGGCAGCTGTCATCATGAACATGAATGCTAGAGCTTGAAGAGCTGGATGGTTCGGCTCGAGGACTAGTGGGATTAGCTTTTAGACACATGAAGAAAGAAGTTCCCTTCAAAAGTGCATATGCCTTTGTTGCCGTTGTTTATGTTGCTCAAGGCGAAGGAAGGCAAGCCATGGATCAAATTTGGGGTCATGCTGAGGATTGCTAGGCTGAACCGGGTGACATGAATTGCAAGCAGGAGCATCTCCCAACTCCCAAGAATAAGAGAAATCGGGAACATCATAATAATTCTCATCAACATCATGAACTTCATGAACATCATAACCATCATCATCGTTCTCCATATGCTGAGGATCACTGTCACTAGGCTGATTGGTTTCCCAAGTATAAGAAAGATCATTTGCATCATCAAAAAAAATCTCCCTCCTGAACATACCCCTGGGGTTTTGGGTGGGAAGCCTCATGGGGAAGCCTAGCTGAACCATCGGTATTGGAAGCCATCGGTGACAGAAACTAAACAAACAGAAGATTTTGGTAAAAGCTAACTGAGGCTAGAAACAATTTATAGGATCAATATGCCTAGAAGGATTGGGATCAAGTGCAGTTCCCTGTTGGGAACTTTAGCAGGACTAGGTAGGATTCCTTAACTCCATAGTCCAATCTTGTTCCAAGTCCTATTAGGATTCCTTAATCTTGTTCCAAGTCCAATTAGGGGACTAAAAAAGTTGGTTCGCAAAAGATTGTAGGTAGAAAGTGCCAAAATGACAAGTCATGGCATAACTCTCTTAAGTGGATCGACTGGATTCAAATAGATTATGTTTAAGAAAGAAAATTGTGGGGTTCATTCTCAAAAAAAGAAAAGAAAAAAGGTCTTCAATGGTCAGTTGGTCACACACCAGTGTCTGTGAATATAAATTTCTGTGTGGCACCCGTCACGGTTGGGAACATATTTAGTAAATTACTACCGTGAAAAATACAAAGGTCTGAATTACCTACCTAGTAAGTACAGATAGTAAATACTTGATACTGGACAGGGACCTGTTCAATTTCCCTTCTGTGCTGTCTCTAATAACGCCAGCAGAAAAAAGAAGAATCTCTTTCTATGCCGCTTCTAGCCCGCACTGTGGTTCTTCTGCTTCCAGAAATGTAAGCTCTCTCTGAATTTTCTTAGCATTCAAGAACTTGAACTTGATATAGTATTTAGAATTCAAGAACTTTTATATGTTCAGTTAAGATTGAACAACAGACGTGTTTAAGTTGATTGCCGATAGAATTGTGTTTACTAAACCTGTGGTTATTATTCCCTGATTAGTATGTGAATATGTCAGACCATTATTTGTTTGAGGTTATTAATTTCTATCAAACCTGTGGCACATCTGGTTAATGCCAATCTTTCGTCACAGTTGATTTTTTCAGGGACCTGCTACCGTGTTGCAGCATCACTATGCATTTCCACTACTTCTCAAACATTAATGGTGAGTTTGTGTACACTACCTTTTAATGAACTCTTGCACAGTTGTTGCAACTCATGGACAAATGTAAATCTTTCATTTCTGTTGCTCAACTCATTATCCTGAATGTAATTCTGGGTATCTGTTTTCTCCCCAATTTTGGAATTTGAAATTTACTACAAGGTTTATGTTAGAATATGCCTTGAATCAGACATAAACCCTAATTTAACAAGGATTGTTAAATTAGTCTATTATGCTGGGCTGTGTTTGTTGGGCCTACCATTCGGGGGTATATATATACCTATTAGGTTATTAACCTAGTGTGTGTGGTATTCTGTTATCTGTAATCTGTTTTCCTTAAGGATTAATAAAACTGTTCCCCTCTGCCTGTGGATGTAGCTAACACCTTGTTAGTAAACCACGTAAATCTATGTTCTTTCTTATATTCATTATAACAAATTGGTATCAGAACCAAGATGTCTAGTTTGAATGTGAAGATCGACAAATTCACGGGGAGGAACAGTTTCAGTTTATGACAGATCAAGATACGAGCCTTGTTAAAGCAACAAGAGTTGTGGGCGCCGCTGAGGAAGAAAGCAGGGGATCTCGAAACCGTTGAGATGGCCAGTATGGAGGAGAAGACACACTCGACAATTATGCTGTGTCTTACAGACGATATCATTACCAAGAACGCGGAGGAGGAAACTGCATCCGGTCTGTGGTTGAAGCTTGAGAGTCTATACATGATGAAGTCTTTAACCAACAAGCTGCTTTTAAAACAACGTCTATTTAGTCTACGAATGCAAGAAGGATAAGGATGCTGCCTTAATTATCATTTAGATCAGTTAAACACAATTCTATTAGAGTTGTGTAATATTGATGTTAAAATCGATTATAAGGATGCTGCCTTAATTCTGTTGGTATCCTTACCATTATCGTATGAGAATTTTGTGCAATCTTTTATCGTTGGGAGAGATACTGTGACTCTGGAGGAGGTTAGATCATCCCTTAACACTAGAGAGCTGCATCATTAGGCGACTGGTACAGGTACAGATAATCAGGCTGCTGGGCTAGTAGCCAATGGAAGTAAGGGACATGGAAACTTAGAGAAGAAGAAATTCAAGAAACCAAGTTCTAAGGGTCTTAAACCTAATGATATCTGTAACTACTGTAAAGAGAAGGGACATTGGAAAAAGGAATGTCCAAAGAAGATGCGGCAGGAGAAACCATCAAGAACTGTTGCTATAGCAGAAGATGAAACCAATTCGGAAGAGGATGTTGCCCTAGTTGCTGATGAACATACACATCACACCGATGTGTGGATTTTAGACTCCGGGGCGTCTTATCATATATGTCCGCGTAAGGAGTGGTTCACTACCTATGAGCAGGTAAATGGAGACAATATTTCTACGGCTAGTAGTTTTGTCTGCAAGGTGGTTGAAATAGGCTCGATAAAAATACGGACACATGATGGTAAATTTTGTACATTGAATGATGTTAGGCATGTTCCACGCATGACCAAGAATCTGATACCACTGAGCTATTTGGACAACAAGGGGTTCAGTTTCAAAGGTGAATGTGGAGTTCTACGTGTCTGCAAGGGTTCTAATGTGGTTTTGAAAGGTGTCAAAAGGGGTACCTTGTATATTCTGCAAGGCTCTATGCTGTCAGGTTTTGCTGTTGTTGCATCATCGGAGGTTCACCAAGATGATATGACCAAGTTATGGTACATGAGACTCGGTCACATGAGTGAAAGAGGGATGCAAATTCTGTCAAAATGGGATCTTCTTGGTGGCTACAAGGTCAAGGACCTTGGATTTTGTGAACATTGTGTCTTCGAATAATTACATCACAGCAAGTTTCCTAAAGCAATTCACAGAACAAAAGGCACACTTCTTCTTATCCCTTTTCACTTTCTCCTCCACCTTTCCTTTTTTTTTCTTTCTCTTCCCTTTCTCCTTTCTTTCTCCTTCCCCTTTTGTTCTTCTCCTTCTTTCCCTTTCGAGAGAGACTCTCTCTCTCTCTCTCTCTCATCGACAGAGCCACAATGCGCTCCTCTATCCGCACGCGTCGACCCTCACCGTCACCGCCATCGACCTCGAACTGCCCCGGCGACCTCGCCCAGGCCTCCAGCAACGCCAGCACCGCCCAACAGAGGGAGGAAGACCCGAGAACACTGTGCAAAGGAGGACGATCTGATCCAGTACATTTGAGGAGCAAGGAAGCTCCCAGGCGCCACTAGGAGCTGCCCAGGAGCAAGGAGGAGCGAGGGGGAGGCCAGCGGAGCTCCGTCGGAGGAGGTCTGCCAGAAAACCAGGGAGGATGCTTCAAGGTACAAAACTCGACCATTTCTTGTGATTTTGGTGTTGTTGGTTAGCCTAGGATGTGTAGAAGGAGAAAAGACAGGCCTAGAGACTTGATTTGGCCAGAAAACGAAGCTTTTCCGGCGACACAGTCGGTCGGGAACCGACGTGGTAAAAACCAGAGTTTTTACCGCGTCAGTTTTACTTTTACAGTTTTACCGAGGGGGTAAAATCCAAATTACCCCTGGTAGATTTACTAATTACATTTACTATTTTACTGTTACCTTTACTGTTTTACTTTTACTTTTTACTGTTATTGTTTACTTTTTACTGTTGACTTTTACTATTCACCTGTTGACTTTTGACCTCTGACTTTCAATATTCACCGGTTAACCTTTGACCATTGACTTTCACTATTTCAAAGTTGACTTTTGACTTTTGACTTTTACCGTAGACCACTTACTTTTACGTTTTCGATCGCTACGGTTAAATGTTTTAAAGGTTTTTGATTTAAAAACGTGGCAAAACGACGTAAGTACTGAATAAGAAATAATCATGAATTCTCGTCGGTTCGAGAATCGGAGTGTCAAATAAGTTAGACTCTAATGTCGGAAAGATAAACAAAGAATGTTTATCAAGTCGTAATCGTAGATAGTAAATCCTCGAATTACATATACCTGACTATGTCATTGTTATCTCACCCACAGACTCTGAAACACATCAACGTTGGCTTCAGGAGGACCAGGAGTTGGAGCGCAGCCAGCTGTATTAGCATATCGGGTAGTAGGGGGCACACCCAATGGGTGAGTCGAAACCCTCCCGGGTTGGTGGCTTTTCTTTACTTACACATAAAAGTATAGCTGTATTATTTTAAGATATGACCACAGCATTTAGTGTGTTTGACCTGGTTCCGGTGCTTGGCCTGAGAGCGACGGGACCTAGTATTTAGACTTTGCTTCCCACGGTGTCGATGACCGTGAACCTCCGGAGGGACAATGCCCTGTTTATTTTAATTATTCCCACTTACGCTCGTCTCGCACAGAGTTAAGCGAGACGTATGTGCGGTGTGCTGTTACGAGAGATTAGTTGGGCATTAGTTGTAAATGGACGCTCTCGCTACTATTCGTTTATAGACGCATAGGTAGTTGGCCCCGGTTTGCTGTGAAGACAAACCCGGGATTTTCGGCCACGTGGATCCTAAGAGTTCTTTCATGTGTGGTCAACATGTTTTACTCGAGCTTTGCGTGCGTGGCTATTGCATATGTTTTTTTAATGTCCTGGAAGTATTTCTGTACGTATTTGTACATATAAAGTATATGTTTTCTCATGGGTTTTAAACCCTGACTTGGTTGGCTTTTGGCCCCATTTGGGTTAGCGAGGACGAGTTGCTCACCCCTACATCTTTTTAGGTCTTCAGCACCCATCTTTAGAGGAGCTGGACTAGGAGCTCGTGGAGCGACATAGGTCATCGTGCAAATCTACTTTTGGGGACACCCGTTCTGGTGTGGGTTCCATATCTTATGATTTCTGTATTTGGTGTTTTAAATAATCAGTTGCGTACTTTGAGACATCATTCGAGCTTGCTATTCCGAGACCTTTTTCCATGTATTATATTTGTCTCGGGTAATTTCATTTGCTACATTCCGCTTGTAAAATAATTGTATGCTATTCTGCACATTTGTCATTTCATATTTGACATTCATATCATTTGTGTGCTGATTATTTCATTTATAGCCTTGTGGTTTCGATCCAGAGGGTTGTTAATACGTCCAATGACGTATTGATTTCTCTCTAGACCGGTATCACGGCGGTTACCGTCATGTTCCGGGGCCAGAAATAGTCCCGAGATGCGACATGTATAAAGAATACAAAGGTGAGGAAGTGAATGACATGGCTGAGGAGGGTTCTGGTAATTATGTAGAAGTGGAAGTGATGGTTTAGATGGCCTAGATGAAGTTAGCAGGGAGATAGCAAGGGAGAGGGTGGCTGAGCAATCCTTCTGCATAAGAAATGAAGTTGATCAGTACTTATCTGATAGATATGTTAGTCTCTTGTCCAAGGGTTTTGACATTGCAAAGTGGTGGAAAGTTAATGAGTCAGCCTATCCAGTGCTTTCAAATCTAGCCAAGGACATATTTTCTATTCCTTGCTCAACAGTGGCTTCTGACAATGTATTTAGTTTAGGATCAAGAGTTGTAGATCCTTTTAGAGCTTCCTTGACACCAAAAATGGTGGAGGCACTTGTGTGCTGCAGTGATTGATTAAAATCAGATCCACCTAACCTATACAAGGATCCTACTAAAAAAGATCTCGTAATGTACTATGAGTTAGAGGAGATTGAGAGAGGTTATTTCTAATGATTTATTAATATGTGAATTACATAATTTTATTTCTATGTGAATTAGTGAATTACCATATTGTTAACTATATGAATTTTATTGTTTTGTAGAAAATGATTTCAATTAATGAATGGAGGAAGCTTGTGCAGCAACACCAATAGATGTTACTGGAAGCTCAAGGCAAAGTGGCAAACCATTGTGTAGCAGACTAGCAGAGTAGAAGCAAGTCTAGCAACTAGCAAGGCAGCATTTCCAGCAATGTCTTTAGAGGCCGTGCTTTTTATTTTCATTTTTTAAATAATTCAAACTCTTTCACTCTTTACTATTAAGCTACTGATTCTGTTTGGACTTTGGTGATCGTGAAATTGTCTGATTGTTATTCATTGCTAATTGTGAGATTGTTTGATACCCTGATTGTTCATGTTTGTAAATTGTAATTGTTTATTTGAATGCTTGAATCATACTGCATATTTGATATTTCATATTTGCTGCATAATCTCCATTTTTTAGGCTGGGCCTTTTTTTTCAAAGGCCCAACATTGATCGGTATAAGGCCCAACCAAACCGTACCGAACTTGTCGGTATACCGATTTCAAAGGTTGGTACTGGTACAAAAAATTGTGTACCGTCAGAAATCGGTACGGTATACGGTTTCGGTAAAAAAAATCGGTTACCGTACCGAGCCCAGCCCTAACTGCATTCACTGAACAGTTAGCTCCTGCTAAACTTCCAGTGAATGTAGTAACAGTTTTTTAGTAGTTCAGTTAGTGTAGTAGTAGCTTTATTAATAAGTGCAGTAGCAGGTTTTCAGTGGCTCAACTAATGTAGTGGCGCCTATTTTTTGTACGTGCACTACACTTCTAGTAGATGTAGTAGCAGACTTTTAGTTGTCCAGCTGGTGTAGTAGCAGCGTCATTAAATGCAGTAGCAGGTTTTTAGTGGCTCATCTAATATAGTAGCAATTATTTTTAATATATACAATAGTAGGTTTTTATTTTCAATACTACATGACAATTAAACATTAAGTAGGACGACATCAAATGGGTTATCCAATTAGCAAATTAGTATAATATCGCTATATATGTGAGAACAAATCATACAACAAACCACTATGAGATACAAACTAAACATATAAAATTAACCGAGCTTATTCAGTGCTGCTACTACGCTTTTACTCATCTAGTGTTGTTATACTGCTAGCCAAGTTAAGTTATGCGCGCTACTGTAGTACTTCTCAACTTTTGATATTGCACTCATGGCAAGTTCTGCTACTGTAGTACTCAACTTCTGCTATTGTACCTTTTATTTTCAACTTCAGCTCCTATACCCTTATTTCTCAACTTCTGTTACTACACTCATCCTTTTTCCTCAACCACAAGTCTTTCAATTTGTCGGTAATATTGCAAGACAACCTCTGTCTCATTACATCATTTCCAATTCAAAACCCTTAATTTATCAATTAATCTTCATAATAGAACCTTGGATCAATCGAACCTCAAGTCGGCTTCGTGACCCCGAATTGCTTCACGACCACCGCCTACGACGGCACTAGCGTGACACTCAATCCATCCAAGCTCACCATCACAACATCTGTATTCAAAAGAAAAATTAATCTGTATCTTTTGAATGATCAAACAAACCAAGATTTGAAGAGCTCGAATTACTTAGGGAATGAAGATCTCGAGGAGATAGGAAATCCATAATTAATCTGTCTCTTTCTAATTCACCCACAACCATACGTGAGAGAGAGAGAGAGAAAAAAGATAATAAATTGAAAAAAAATGAAAAAAGTTGTTTGTAACAAAAAAATAAAAGTTTTAAAATTCTAATGACAGCCTCTTAATTATTGTTCAAAAAACAATATTTTTGTCATTTGATAAAAACAAGTGGATCAAATCCAGTTGCAGTCTTGTAATTATTGTTAAAAAATAGTATTTTCGTCATTTTATAGAAACAAGCAGATCCAAATCTGTTATATATTAGTTTGGGCTTGGACTGTTTGTCCTTATTTGTTTAAATCTTTTTAATGGTGGGTTTTTTATGTTTTGATATTGTTGTGGTATTTGGTTGTTATTCTCTCTTTTAGTTTCTCAATCCCACTGCAAAAATTGGGTTGGACACCTGAGAATTAACTTATTTTCCTTTTATTGAAACTTTTTTAGTAAAATTACGATATGGATTTCTAGTCGAATACGGAAGCAGTTAGCCACTACAAACACGTGTTGAGCTTCCTAGTCCAACAAGGAAATCCCAACATCGACATTTAAAACCCACGAGTGCGCAAGGTATCAGAGCACAAGCCCAAAAAATACCCATAGTTGAAACAAATGAGAACCCATATAAAATTGACACAAAATTCCAACATAGCCGACTAAGAGGAAAATAAAGTTACTAAAAGAAGAAATGATGAGTGTGGATTGTAGATATGGAAGTGCAAATTTAAATCCTCAAAAAAATCCTTCAGCGAATGAGAAAATTTGCTTTTGAGGAATTTAGGAATTTTTGATATCAATTTGGTTTAAATGCTTACTTGCTTAGTATCAGGACCGTGATCATACAATCAATCTCATAACAAAGAGTGTCATGCACGATAACCAAACGAAAATGAAATAGGAGCCAAGGAGCCAAGGAGGCAGAGGCGGACTCAGTAAGGAGCGGACCCAGCTCCTGCTGGGTAACTTTTCAAGACTCCGGTTAAAAACAAAATTACCGCTGGGTAAATAATGATAAAATCAAAAACCTAACTTCCAAAAAAAAATTACTTGTACCACCTAGAC
Organism: Comarum palustre; assembly: GCA_951800085.1. Classification (NCBI taxonomy): domain Eukaryota; kingdom Viridiplantae; phylum Streptophyta; class Magnoliopsida; order Rosales; family Rosaceae; genus Comarum; species Comarum palustre. The sequence goes on along the minus strand of OX637581.1, from coordinate 11,647,168 downwards.
CTAGCAGCACCCACCCAGTCTCTATCTGACTCTCTATTCTCTCTCGCAGAGATAAAGTCTTGCTCTTTTTCTCTCAGTTGTCTCTTCAGTCTCTTCTTCAGTTCTTCTTTCTTCATCTGATCAATAGTGATCGATCATCTGTCTCTCAAGTCTCAATCTCTTTGTTTTATTTATTCTCATCATCTCTATTTTCTTCGTCTCTCAATCTCAACTATATCTACTATCAATTCTTTTCATCTCAGATACAAAGGTATTTTTCTCAATCTATTAACCCTCTACTTTATTTTCAACATAAATTACATTTTGAAAATCAGATTTGGGCATTTAAGGTTATGATTTGGGAATTCCTCAATTTGATCTAACTAGGTTTATAATTTGGGGATTGCTTTCTAATTAGGATCTTATATTTGTAGATTGAATTCTTGGAAAGGTAGTCATAGACACAGTTCTACATAAAGTGGCAGACTGGTTGAGAGAGCTCTACTGCTCTAGTTTCTATCTTAAGGTACTAGTCTTATACTCACTCCTTAATATATCTAGTTAATTGTTAATTTGAGATCGGCAAGGATTTCAATATATTTTTATAATGTGATAAGTGATTACAGATTGTATTATACTATACTAAGTAATTGCATATTGTATTATAGTGTGATCATTTATCATTGCATTGTATAATCTATTTTTGTTGGTTTAATATTTGAATAGGATGTCTGATCATCATTCAAAGAAACGAATGAAGACACTTTTTTCTTTCTATAAGAAAGATGTTGATAATCAAGCACCTACATCAGATACATCCATGCCTTATTATGATTCTCCTAATTCTTTGCCTATAAATGAAATGGAAATTCCACCTGAAACGACGATAGATAACCCTCCAATTATAGTTGATACTCTAAAAGAGCCTCCTGTTCAAGCTGATCCTGGATTACGTCAGTTGATTTGTACATTTCCGGTAAACGAACAAGATCGTATTCCAAGGGAGTATCTCCTTATGGGACCTTGTCAACCTAAGTTACAAAATTATCCACCAACTTTTGATGGACGTGATAACCGTCGTTTTCAATATAGATGGTTTTCACTATATCCTTGGTTGGAGTACTCAGAAGCTAGCAGAGATAAAGTGTTCTGCTTCCCTTGCTTCCTTTTTGAAAAAAATTCACCGAAGTATCCTTTGTTCACCGTTGAAGGGTGTAGCAATTGGAGTAGAATGTTGGCTGGAAAGAGAGGAATTTGTGAACAACATATAGGAAAATTAAATTCTGCTCATCAAAAGAATGTTCAAAGTTGGGCCAATTTATTGAGGACTTCTCAACACATTGATAGAGTGATTGACAAACTTCCACCAGAAATTGTAAGGCAGAATAGGTTGCGTTTAAAGACAACAATAGCAGCTGTGAAGTATCTTGGAAAAGAAGGTTTGCCTTTTAGAGGCCATGATGAATCTTCTAACTCTAGTAGTAGAGGGCATTTCATTGAGATGATAAAGAGTTATGCTGATATGAATGATGAGATTGCCAAAGTTGTTCTTGAAAATGCTCCCAAACATGCCATGTACATTGCACCATCAATTCAGAAGGAGATTCTAGGTATCATTGCTACCAAAATTCGGAAAAAAATTTGTCAAGAAATTGGAAATGCCAAGTTTTGTATCCTAGTTGATGAATCACTTGATGTATCTCATAAGGAGCAAATGGCAATTATTCTCAGGTTTGTTAATTTTGATGCATCTTTTTTTTCTTTTTTCTTTTTGTATCCTTAACCCGAAATTTTATTGATATGTATATTCTGATTATTCTCAGGTTTGTTGATGAAGATGGGTTTGTTCAAGAAAGGTACTTTGAAATTGTTAGTGTTGAAGACACTACTTCTGCTAATCTCAAGAAGCATATATGCCTTGTGCTTTCTACAAATAAACTCCAAGTGCAAAATATTCGTGGTCAAGGATACGATGGAGCTAGCAATATGCGTGGTCAATTTCATGGATTGAAGACATTATTCCTTCATGACTGCCCTTATGCCTATTATGTTCATTGTTTTGCTCATCGATTACAATTAGCTTTGAATGCATGTGCTAGAGATGTTCCTGATATGCAATTGTTTTTTCAAATGCTAAGCTCCATTGTTTCTTTTGTTGGGTCTTCATCGAAGCGTACAAATTTGTTAAAAGATATTCAAGAAGCAGAAATTGCAGAAAGTTTAGCAGATGGAGATCTTGAAACTGGAAAAGGTCTTAACCAGATTCGTAGTTTGAAAAGAGCAGGTATGACTCGATGGGGTTCTCACTTTGCTTCTGTTAATACATTGGTTCATGTGTTTAAAGAAGTTACTCAGCTTCTTCAAAGTATGATGACTGATAAACAGCTCACTGGAAGTATAAGAGGTGATGCAAAAGGTTTCCTTAAGGCATTAAGGACATTTGAATTTGTGTTTTGTTTGTTGCTCACTAACAAAATTATGGGAATTATTGATTTCCTTTCTCAAGCCTTGCAAAAGCAATCACAAGACATTGTCAATGCTATGAATTTGGTTTCAAGTACAAAGACACTTCTTCAAGCATTGAGGGATGATGGTTGGGATAGTTTTTTACAAAGTGTCCAGAAATTTGGTGAAGATCATGGTCTTGAAATGCCTAATATGGATGCGGGTTATTCAATAGGTACTGGTCGTGGTTGTCAACAACATGATGTTGTTACAAATGAACATTACTATCATTTTGACATGTTTAATATGATTATAGATGTTCAGATGATGGAGCTAAATGACAGGTTCACAGAGCAAAGTATAGAACTACTTATTTTGAGCTCTGCATTGGATCCTAAAAATCAGTTCAAGAAGTTTGATATGGAAAAGATTTGCAAACTTGCAGAGAAGTTCTATCCTGAAGACTTTGATACATCAGAGGTAAGAGCTTTAAGGTTACAATTAGAGCATTATAAGTGTCAAGTAGTTTCTGATAAAGATTTTCAGAAATTGTCTTCTCTTGCACAATTATGTAGACGATTAGTTGAAACAGACTTAGCGAAACTTTTTCCTTTGGTTGATAGATTGATTCGTTTAGTCTTGACACTTCCTGTTTCCACTGCAACTACTGAACGTGCATTTTCAGCTATGAAAATTATAAAAACTAGGCTTAGAAACGAGATGGAAGACGGATACCTTTCAGGTTGTATGATGCTTCACATTGAAAAGGAATATGTGGATGATATTGATTCAGAGACAGTGATTGATCATTTTGAGTCTATTGGAGAACGTAAAGCGCAATTCACATAGAACATCACATATTTGTAATGTATTTCTTATGATATTTTGATTTACAATTCTTATATCTTTTTTATCTTATTTTTGATGAATACTATATAAGAATTGTGTTTTAACCATCAAGAATTTTACATATTGTTGATGAATTTTTTTTTCCGCTCACCTAACTTTTAGACCTTGGATCCGCCACTGCAAGGAGGTACTTTATTTGTATAGACGTGCTGACTGCTATCAGTGCTATGGTACAGATCGATCAATAACCAAACGAAAAATTAAGCCAACAACAACAACAGTATGTTGGCCATACTAATTAAAGACTATCTTACAAGTTACAAGGATGAAATACTATGAACTGTACACCAACGATGGTAAGACCCAAAATGGCATATTCATCTTGTTCCAATTCCAGTTGCTTATAGAATCAGAATCGATCAGTGTAGTCCTGATTTTGTCCTCTAAATTGAAAATACCCATCTCGCTTTTTAAGTAATAAGGCTTGATAGGAGACTCGTTCCGTTTAACACTTTCTGTAGCATAATATATGCAATTCGGCTTGCAGCCAGGAACACTTGAAGCTAAAATAGATTGGGATTGACATTGACCTAAGAATATTGCGTCATCTCCGATGCATGTCATCTCAACCAGCTGAACTTTGGATTTGTCTTCCTCTTTGAACACGATCTTGCAAACCCCGAAGGAGGTTTCTTTGAACTCATAAAATCTTTGAACGAGCAATAGGTCTCCATTTGTTGATTCCACAAGATATCGCTCCCTACAATGTGCATGGAAAATATCACTAGGGTTAGCTGGTTTAAATCCCATATACTGTATTCTCGGCTGTGAAAGCTCAATGCTATCAACATCCAAGGTTACTATCTTATGTCCCCGTTCAAGAAGCAAGCAGACTTTGTTTTGATAGAATATGGCATCATCGAACTTGGGAAGATCTGGAGGTATTCGTTTCATCGTGATCCAGGATCCTTGTCCTCCTTTAAGAAGAGCCAACGGCGGAGAATAATCATTCGTATATCCAATGCGAGTCTCCAATGGCCTAAATAATGCAAAGAGCACATAATAGTTTTCTGGATGCAAAGCGGGGTTAGCAGACAAGATAACTCTTGGGATCCATTGTTTAACATGATCAAAAAAAATTTGGATGCAAAGCATACAGGGAGGAAGATGAATCACATCTGATGCTCTTCCGAAAGGATTCCGTAGAGTTATTTCATGTACGAGCATCGATTTTCTTTTTTCTTGTCCTTCCTGGGTTGTTGATTTGATTACCGAGGCCAGCCAACCTTGGCTAGAGCCGCAAAACTTCTCATTGTAAGGCATTTTTAAACAAATGTTAATGTTGTAGATTTTTCGTTCTGAAACGCTATACAATAGTCTTTCCTTTGAAATTTGGGGCTCGCTGCTGCTATCAATATCGGATTCATAAGTGGGAAGCATGAGCATTGGTAGTAGCTTGGGCTCACTCACCCAACGTTGCTTAGTGCAGTTGTAGAGTTTTGCAACTTGATGCAATTCCTTACAAGTAGCGGTGAAACGAACATAGTCGATGAGCTCCCACAACTTGTCGAAAATACAATACAAAACATCATCTGGAAGACATGAAATCTGAAGCTTCATCTCTCTTTGTTCGCATCCTGATTGGCAAGTTATTCGTCGTCTCTTAACCCGTCTCTCTTGATCTTCTGCTCTAGCTTCTTCGTTCTCTAGACTCATTGACACCTCATTGGACATAGAAACACCAATATCATCATCATGATCCACCATCCCTTATATATCGATGTTTTTTTATTTATTTTCTTCCTTTTTGGTATGTACAACGGAAACCTAGTTCTCACTAATGTTATATAGGCACCTAAAGAAGTCCAATACATATTAGGATTAGGAAAACCCTAGCCCTCGAGAAAAGAGTGTTCAAGTCAGGTTATGAATAGCAAGACGTATGAGATATTCTAATTCAACGTGCGTCGTAGCGTTCCTGATGCTACTGATCTATCAAGCATTAGTTTAAAAATTCCTTTTCTTAATATGTAAACAAATGCCGCAATAATTATTTCCCTAATCCAATCCCTATGAACCGAGATCCCCACCCATAAGTAGATCCCATCAAAAGCTTAGCTTCTCAAACCCAGATCAGATATACGTATACCAATGATCTTTCATCGCTCGTTACATTCTTCATTGATTGATCTCACCTTCTTCTTGATTCTCTTTCTTGACGAACAAATCTTCCTGCACAACAGAACGAACGTGACGATCGACATCTTCCCAAGATGACGACGTTGTTTGATAATTATGCAACGTCGCTTAGCGTATGGCTCTAACTAAATTAAAATTGTACTAGCTAAATTTGTTTGGATATCGATCGATTTGTATCATGCATGCATATACCTCTAGCAGTCAGCTAGTCCATACAAATAAAGTATCTCCTAATTCTAATCCATCTTCTTATAAAGAATATTTCTGGATCTCTATAATATTATCCTTAATATATGTTGATGTCGATCTGATAGCAATTCTTCAAGACATGGGTATCATCGGCTTTATCCTTCAAGATTTACCACCCTTAATCCTTCATCATACACAAGTAGGATTCAGAACCTATGAGAAGAAACTATTTCATCGCATAAGAGTATTTATTCGTCACATAAGTACCTAAGCGACGAAAACATCGTCGCATAGGTGTCGTCGCATACTTACCGTCGCACTGGTACCTATGCTACGAAAATGAAGTATTCGTCGCAACAAAATAAACCTATGCGACGAAAAATGTTTTGCCGCTATAGTCTTAATAGACAAAAAATTTCATCTTAAGTGACCAAATATTTTGTCGCTTTAGTGTTTTCAATATTTCAAAAAAAAGTGCGGAAAACTTTCGTGACAGTTTCGAATGCAAAATTTTTTTTGTTTCTTTTTTTACTTCTTTACTCCTCCGTCGACCACCCACGTGCCACCATCACCACCGACCTCTACCCACTAAACCCTCGCTCATCGACAACGTCAGAGTAGAGAACGAGTTGTAGTTTGCTGGAGACGGCGTTGTCGAGGTGGAGGAGATGGACAAAGGGGTCGGGTTCGGAAAATTCAGAGCTAGATGGAGGCCGGATTTGGTGGAGAGGACAGAGGGTTAGTAATCGTAGAGCGGTGGAGGAGCTGGACGGAGGGGTCGTAATCGTCGTCATCGTAATTGTCGAGTGGTAGAGAAGATGGACACGGCGGTGGGGTCAGAGTTGGCGTTGACGAAGGAGGTGGAAGTCGGAGGCGGTGGAAGTCGACATAGAGAGAAGGGAGATGGCTGGGTTGAAGAAGCAAGAAGCTTGGGAGGAGTTGTGTAAGAGAGGGAGAGAACGAGGATGAAGTGGCCGGCAGGGAGAGAGAATAAAAAGACAAAAATTGAGCGGGAATTGAAATTTTTCAAATTTTCAGAATTTTTTTGCGGGATTTTTTTTTCAAAATTTTGAAATTTATGCGACAAAAAATATGTTTTTCGTCTCATAACTTATTTTCTTCGTTTAGGTTATGGGTTCCTTGCATAGGTGACAAATTAAGCGACAAATCCTTGTTTATGTCTCATAAGTTATAATTTTGACGACGAAATTATTTTCGTGGCATAACTTAAAACTTATGAGACGAAATTGTTTAATTTCGTCGCATAAGTCTCGGATTCTATTAGTGATAATCTCTACCTTGAGTCTCAAGGTTTCATATCTTAATTTCGTACTGGTATTTTTGGGTCTATGTTGTTACATGCTTGTGGGTTATTGAGTTTTAAAACAGACTGGGCTCACCATCTTCTATTCCTTTCTCAAATTTGCCCTCCCCAACCCAAATCCCAGCCTTATTTTCAGCAAGCCGAGCTGAACTGCCTTTGAAAAGAATGGAGGTTTGCAAGAGAGGACTCGGTTATCCAGAACCTTCTCCACCGCCGCCGGAATCTACGCGGTGAAGAAGTTAAAGCCTTGGAATCGTTTTAGTTTTTGGTTTTTGAAAATTGAATGACGATTTCAAATTTGATGGATACAATTGGTTTCTGATTTGAATTCATCTACTGATATATATAGATGTTGAAGGCGGATCAGGAATCTCAGGTTGACATCATTTGTTATGATGTTTCCTGGTTGCAGTAGGAAAAGAGCAACAACGGACGTGTTTCGTCCGTGCACACTGTTTAGTAGTCGTTAAGTAGGAAATTAGGTTAATTAGAGAGTTCAGTGTTTTTCTGGGTTTAGGGAAGCCAGGAGTTGGATCGACGTCAAGTGGCTCGATCTCATGACGTTACAGCCTGTATATAGGACCAGGCCCTTCTTTTCTGGAGGCATGAATAATGAATCATTTCTTTTCTGCATTTTGTTTCTTCTGCTACAATTTTATCTTCTTGTTTGTTAGTTTCCTATTATCTGGTATCTAAGCCTTGCTCTAGGTATTATGGCAAAAAATAGTGGTCCTCAAGGATCTGGACAGCCAGCCTCTGCTGCACAAGCTGGGGATCACACAGCTTTTGAATCAGAGCTGGTCAACCACTGTGAACACACAGAGGTTAAGATCGGAGAAATCCGTGAGGCCTTGAGTGCGTTTCGAGCTGAGATTTTAGCTAAGTTTCGAGCATTGAGAGAGGTTTCACTGTCTCAAACCAGTCAAGCTTGCTCCACCCCACTCAAATTTAGGTTAATCCCTCCGAGTGGTGATAGCTCTGCCTTGGCTATTCTCTAGGACTGTGTGAGCTCTGCTCGAGCTTTGGAATAGACCTGGAAAAATTGCCCATTTCCATACCTGAACCACTATTGTAGTTCAACACCGGTCATCACATCATGACTAATGATTTTGAAGTGGTGATGAACCCCCTTACGGTATCGTTAACCACTAATCCCATACCTGCCAGGGAGAAAGGGAAGGGAACTTCTATAGATCGAGGGGGTATTTTGAAAAAGGGCAACCTAGTGGCTTGAAATCCCAGAGTGGGGGTAACACTGGATTTTCTGCAAGTCATGCATACCAGTACACCAACTTGTGTCCTCCACCATTTCCTTATGCTTCATACCAACCAATTTTTGTCCCAACTAGTTTTGCTCAGCCTTAGCTTCATTTTGTCCCAACCAGTTTGCACAACCACCATCTCATTCTTCCCCAACCAGTGTGGTTCAGTCCTTATTCCACCAGCAAGGTTTCATTCCACCAATTCCTATATCACCTAATTTTTCCCATAATTGTTTTTCATTAACCACTCACATCCCTTTTTAGCTCAGAGCTACACTCCAAGCTCCTTAGCTTATAATTCTTAGGACAGCTTTTGACTCTAACCTGTACTCACTCAAGCTTCTACTACTACATACTAGCCCTACTTATCACACCAACATGGGTTTAGTTCAAATGTCTATCCCAACTTACCCACCATGAGGCAGATGAAGTTAGATTTCACTTCATTCAGTGGAGGTGACCCTGTGGACTAGATCAATAGAGCTAAGCAGATATTTGATTTTTACCAAGTACCAGAAGAAAGAAAGCTGGGTTTGGCAACCCTACACCTGACTGAGAAGGCATCAGACAAGTGGAACAATTTCAGACAGGAATTTCCCAATTCATGGGCTGGCTTGGTAGAGCTGTTGATGAGGGAGTTTAGTGATTTAAATAGGAGAGATTATCAGTCTGCAGTAGCTAGGATGAACCAAAATGGTACTGTAGAAAAATACATGGAGGAGTTTACCAAAGTGTCAAGGAGAACTGTAAGGTATTTGCTGTCATTTTTTATAGAAGGATTAAAGGATGGCATCCGCACTGATGTGAGGGTGATGAAGCCAAAAACTTTGTATGAAGCGTGTGAATTGAAAAAGTTGTATGAGGAAAAAGAGAGAGTGACAAAAAGCCAATATAGAGCACCACCCCTTGCTAGAACCATGGCACCGCCAGTCAGACCAAACCAACCTAGAGCTTATCAGCCTCCGAGTGCACCAGCACCTCAGGGAGCAAATGTTGTAGCAAACAATAGAAGGTTATCTCAAACAGAATACCAAGAATGGAGGGCACGGAACCAATGTTTCTTTTGTGATGAAATATTTACGATTACTGGGCTTCCTTTCTCCAACGCACCAAGCCCTCTTAATGACCTCGCGTTGGAACATCAAATCCCCTCTGATCAGCCTCGCCCCAACTCATACACCGCATGGGTCAGTCACTATGGGAGTACTGATGATGATTTAAGTGGCCTAGCGTTCCTGGAATTCTGGCTCCTCAAATATGTTGAATGCAGCGCCACCAACAAACCAACCTTCGCCTGGGCCAGAACCGCTGAGCTGCTCTACAATGGTATCCCTCTCAACCTCTTAGAGCTAGCCACTGGTTTGTTATACAGGGCGTTACACTTCCTATCCTTAGAACCCTTTAAACACAGATCTGTTAGTGGTCCTCTTTGGATCTTAGACTTGTAGCTTCAAACCTATTTTCCTATTTTCCGTTCTTCTTCTATCACCAGCTTTCTGAAAGATAAGGTCTTAGGCCAAACCATCGTGTCTGCCTCACATCCTCCAGCCATCAGTTATTCGCGTTGTTTCCACTATTTGTATAGCATGGAAAACCTGCCTTCAGATTCCATTACCCTTATCTGTAGACGCACATACCCTTCACTTGTAAATGAAGGTTTTATTTTTAGTAACCGCCACAACGTCCAGCAGCTCTTTTTCTTTCTACGCCTCCTCTCCACTCGCGACCTCAAACTACCAGGCAGGGCAGGGGTCGAAATCTATGTATCCAACTTCTTCGCCAGACAATTTAGAATGTGTCAAAAAAATCCATATCCCCCATTAGCTAGCCGCAACCATTTCACTTCGTGGCGAGAAACTTACAATGCTAGAACCGATCTTGAATCCATTCCCTCCCGCTTCAAGGATATCATACAGCCTGGTGGAGTACGTTTACGCTTTGCTGCTACTGATGAGTTCACTAGGTGGTGAACTTCACTTAACGAGGGTAGATGGAACCCAGATCACCTGTCTGTATTCAGAAAGATCTTCCAGCAGTATCAGAAACATTTCCGCCATGCTGAAGATTTGGCTGTGTTCGCTATCGAAGGCCCTCGCCCAAGCGTTGAACCTTCCTTGGTTCCTGAGGTGCAAACAGAAGTGCTCCCTGCCCCCAGGTATTTAAAAACTCCTTAACTGTAATAATCAACTTCCTGATCTGTATCCCTTTTTCTGACCATCTTCTTTCCTTGCAGCGTCCTCAAAGAACCAAGAAGCGTGCGAACAAGATTGGAGGTCGCCCTCTCAAGAGGCTCAAACCAAGTCTTCCTACAGAAGAGACCGTTTCTCAACCCCAGGTATGGGTTCACTTAATCTGAAAACTCGTATGTTTATGTGGCCAAATCAACTAATCATATAATTGCCTTATAGGTGGATCAGCCTATGCCATCTAGCCCTGAAGCCGTGCGATCCCCTGAAGAATGCAGTCAAAGTTCTACTGTCTCCAGTGCTCCAAACCTAACCGTTCTGGCTGAAGCAACCTCTGCCGTGGCCCAGGAGGCAGCTCCCCCTTTAATCAACCTGGGCACTGAGATTCCTGCTGAAGCAACTCAAAAGGTATTGTTTCGATAATCCACTCAATTGGAAATATCTCAGCAAACTTGAGCTTAATTATACTTGTGATGTTTCAGGGATCAATCCCCGTATTTGAAGTTAGTTCCTCCTCCGAGTCAGACTCAACAGTTGCTTCTCCGGTCCTGGACACTATGATGGGAGATATCTTTAGTGGAAGTACTAAGCTCGTTCCTCTCCAAACTGTTGCTGCGAACGAATTAAACCCCCGCGAGACGATTTCCTGTTCGCCGCAGAGAATAGTGGCTGATATTCCCGCGAGCAACATTCCTTCCGCGACCAGTTCCCTTCTCGCGAGCGAAACCTTTCCCGCGACCGAAAGTTGCGCGCAGGTCCCTCCTCCCGCGAATGAAGTCTTTCTCGCCAACGAAACCGCTGCCGCGAATGACAATCGCGCGAGTGATATTGCTCAACCAGTGCTTCAACCGGTGATCCCAACTGAAATGGCCTCAAAGGTAAATCTTTTCTTTACTCCACAGCTTTTGTTTGTACCCTTACAAACACTAACTGTTTCTTTACATGCCAGATTCCGGAGAACTTCACAGTTTCCTTTTCTTCTGATCGTGCTACGCCTTCCATCATCGAGCAAGTTCAACAAATGCTAGATCCTTTTCAAGCAGACCGCTCAATTGCTGATGCGACAAACTTCCTTCGCAACCTAGGGCATGAGGATCTTCTTCACCCACATACTCAGATCCAAGTAGAAGATGCCATTCGCATCCTTCGAGTTCAGGCTGACGAGAGGCTCTTGAAGAAATTGCGGCGTCTATGGGAATTCATAACCAGTGTTGCAACTCTGTCTGAGCGTGCCAAAGCAACTCGATTGGAGGCCCTTCCATATCATCAAAAAGCTGAGAAACTCCAAACTGAACGGGCAAACAAAGCTACCAGTCTTGCTGGACTTGTCCATAACGCGACTCATTTGTTCCCTAATCGAATCGCTGAACTTAAACGACGAAAAGCTGAAATTGAGGCTCAGCTAGTAGTTGCAGAGGAGGAAGCCCAACAAAACTTAGGAATCTTGGAGCAAGAAAAGAATTCCTACCAGAATCTTCAACAAGTGATTAACCAAGTGGACGACAGAATCGAAGATTCCCTGATCAGCGAAGAAAATATCCAAAAGGCCCTCGATACTGCCTTAGCTAATATCAAACACATCAGTAAATTTATTTAACTGACTATATGTATTAACTCTGCTTGCGAATATTACTCTGAATGCATAAGGTCTTTTCGAATTAACTCCATATCTTTGACCTCTCGAAAACTGTCCCATATTTTAACTGCAACGTTGCACCATTAACTTGCGCATTTACCGCATTCAACTAACGCAGCACGCGTGATAAATGCTTAGCCAATGAATGAACAGCAAACCATCTAGTTTCCTTCGGTGAAAACCTAGCGTTTCGCCTATAAATAGTGGCCAACTCTTCCCATTACCTTCAGCAACCAAGAACATGGATTCTCCTTTTAGTCTCAAAGCAGTTCCTCCAGACCTCTTTCTTCAGCCTTCCCACCCCTTAGGCTTCACAACCAAACCTCAAATCCTGGGTAGGCTTCACAACCTAACCTCAGGCATAAGATCTGATACGCCTGTCTCAGAAGTATCTTCAAACTGCACCATTGGAACCAAATTCCACTTGGTGAGGGGATTGACTTCTGATATGGGACCGAAGAAGGCTCCTGTGCCGACAGGATTCCTCCGTCGAGCCTCTTCCGTGTCAGGTCTGCTCAAGTCGCTCCAACTACACCACCGTCGGCTCACTTTCAACATGCTGGCCGCCCAAGGTGGAGGATGAAACCAAAACTGTAAAAGTTTGAGGAGAGACTTTATAAAAAGAGCTATAATAGATTATTGTTCAAGCAGCTCTGTTCTTGTTCAACACTGTACTTGTTGCAATCAGTTCTTGTTCAACACTGTATTTGTTGAAATGTATGTGTGAATCAATAAACACAAATTGTTTATGTTCAATGTGTAAACCACAGGTGTTGGTTCAAAATAAATCCGGGCTTGAAAAACACAACTTGTTCTTCCCAAAAATGTCGAAAATTTTGAAAATTTCGAAAAACCCACATTAATTGGTTCCTGTATAACTATGGTGCCCCCCAGTTTTATCAGGTGCGCAAAAAACGAAACCTCGAACAGGTTAAGCGTTGAGCAACATGGATGAAACTGACAAGACGCCCAATTCTGCGATAAGTCAAACGAACGAACCCTAAGGCCCCAAACCCTGCCCCCCTTCCTGGGAAACAGGCTGTTCTGTGGTTTGTGGAAGCAAAGGATCGTCAGAAGCCCAAACACTTGGAAAATACTGTTTCAGATGCCTCCCATTAATAGGGTTATTATGGACTTCTCCATCCAAATCTCGCAAATAGTAAGCGCCTTTACCCACGATCTGGTCAATCACAAAAGGTCCCTGCCACGTGGGAGACCACTTTCCCCTGCCGCGAACATGCTCGCCAAAGGGAAGTACTGCTCTCCAAACTAAGTCGCCAACTCCAAAACTCCTGCCACGTGTCCTGGCATCATACGCGCGAGCGACTCGTTGCTTCTCAACCATTATATGATCTAAGGCTTCCAAACGAGTAGTATCCAGTTGTTCATGCTCTTGAAACATGGATTGAACATAATCCTCCCCTACTAACTGATGTTGCTCGCGAACCCTTAAGGAATTGACACTTATCTCCATAGGTAAAACTGCATCATGTCCAAACATCAAGGCATAGGGTGTGGTTCCTGTAGGTGACCGCTTAGATGTTCGATACGCCCACAGAGTATGATCAAGCTTATTATGCCAATCTCTAGGATTATCAACCAACATCTTTCGCAAGATATTGTTTATGACTTTGTTGCTAGCCTCAGCCTGGCCATTCGCCTGAGCGTAATACGGTGTGGAATGTAGAAACTTAATCCCATAGTCAGCAATGAAGTCTTCAGTTTCCTTGGCTAGGAATGCTGCCCCCTGTCTGCTACTAAACACTCTGGAATGCCATACATGCTAATGATGTTGCTGAAGATGAAGCTGCAAACTGTACGAGCAGATGCATCCTTTAAGGGTTGTAGCCTCCACCTACTTTGTGAAATAATATGTTGCCAACAGGATGAACTTATGCTGTTGAGACGAAGCTGGATGAATAATTCCTATGAAATCCAACGCCCATCCTCTTGCTGGCCATGGTTTAATAATGGGTTGCATGGGCACATCTGGAACATGTCGCACTGGTCCGTGCGCTTGACACTCCTGACATCCTTGAGCAAATGTAATGCAGCCTTTTAAGATCGAAGACCAAAAGTAACCATAACGACGGATAAGCCACCTCATCTTTGGTCCAGCCTGGTGTGAACCACAAACTCCTAAATGTACCTCTCTCATCACTCGCTTGGCTTCTTTTCCAAAGATACATCTAAGATCGACTCCATCCTCCCCTCTGCGTAGGAGTTCGCCACCTCTTAGCACATAGTTAGTGGCAAAGTATCTGACTTGTCTATCCACTGGGGCAGACGGATTATCCAAGTAATCAATGAGTGGCTGACGCCAATCTGTATCGAAAGCTTCCACTGTAGCAACATACCATTCATCTGCGTCGACCCTACGAGCCATGAAAGAAGGTAACGTTCTCCTTTCAACCTTCAAAATCCGCTCGCAGACTCCATCAGTCAATGTTATGCCAGTGGCAATTTGTGCCAACTCATTCGCTGCAAAGTTGTGTGCCCTTAGTATGTAATCTAGAGTGACATCACTGAATTGCTCCAGTAGCTCCATAGCCCTTTCCCAAAATGGCACCAAGGTGAAGGTTGTACACTTGTATAAGCCCTTAAGTTGATTGATCACCAACAAAGAGTCGCCAAACACACTTACCACTGTTGCCCCCATCGCGAGCAACATTTCCAATCCGATTATGAGTGCCTCGTATTCAGCCTGATTGTTGGTACATTTCCACTCCAGTTGGAAAGAATAAGCATGACGAACCCCCAGAGGACTTACCAAAGATATCCCAGCGCCAGACAAACTCTCAGTACTGCTTCCATCAAAGTATAACTCCCAAGGCTGCAATAAAATAGCCACTACATCTAACTCTCTGTACTGTAAGTCTTGTTCCACTGGATGATGAAGCAAGAAATCCGAAACTGCCTGCCCGGTTTGTGCCTTCAGAGGTGTATATTGTAGCGAGAACTCCGACAATGCTAACACCCATTTGCCAATACGACCCCTGAGAATAGGTCGAGTCAGCATATATTTCACCAAGTCCGTTTGTGCCACCACCACGGTTGTAAAAGATAACATATAATGACGTAACTTGCAACCAGCAAAATACAACGCGAGGCACAACCGTTCCATGTCACTATATCTGGTTTCTGCATCGATTAACGTCCTGCTAAGGTAATACACAGCATGCTCAACCACTTTATCGGTATCTTGGTGCTCATCTTGTGCTAAGAGCGCAGCAATGGACGTTTCACATGCTGAAATGTAGAGCTTCAAAGGGTGACCAGGCCATGGAGGCATCAGAACTGGCGGCGAGATTAGATACTATTTTATCTTGTTGAACGCCTCCTGGTGACTCGCTTCCCAACGAAATTCCGTATCTGCCCTTAACTTTAACAGCGATGTAAAAGGTTGAATCTTTCCTGCTGAATTCGAGATGAACCTGCGCAAGAAGTTAATCTTACCCAATAACTGCTGTAATTCCTTTTTGTTAGTTGGAGCTGGAACTTCTATTACCGACTTAACTTTGTCCGCTGGAATCTCGATACCACGCTGGTGACCCACAAATCCTAGGAAATCGCCTGACTGAACCCCAAAGACACACTTAGCTGGATTCATCCTAAGTTTGTGTTTTCGCATTCTTATGAAGACCTTTCTCAGATCCTCTACGTGGTCTGCTTTATTCCTGGACTTTACTACCACATCATCAATGTAAACCTCCAGTATCTTCCCCAGTATGTCATGGAAGATAAGGTTCATCGCCCCTTGATATGTGGCGCCAGCATTCTTAAGCCCAAAAGGCATGACCTGGTACTCGAATGCTCCTGTAAAGCCTGGACATCTAAAAGCCGTCTTGTGCTTGTCTTCTTCCTCCACAGGAATCTGGTGATATCCTGCGGTTCCATCCATGAATGACAACAGCTCATGCCCTGCTACTGCATCAACTAACATGTCCGCCATTGACATAGGATACACGTCCTTAGGTGTGGCTGTATTCAAATTTCTGTAATCCACGCACACCCTCATCTTACCATTCTTCTTTCTGACTGGCACTATGTTAGATAACCATTTGGCGTACTTGGCAGGTCGAATAATCCCAGACTTGAGCATTTTTTCCACCTCTTCCTTTACCGAAGCCGCTGTATCGGCATGCATTCGCCTAGGTTCCTGCCTGACTGGCCTATAACCGTCCATGATTGGTAGTTTGTGACAAACTAACTCTGGTGCTAATCCAGGCATGTCTTCGTATTTCTCCGCGAAGCAATCCTTGTATTCGTTTAGTAGCTCAATAAGCTTCTGTTTTTGTTCAGGTTCCAAATACATACTTACGCCCACCTCCATTGGTTCCTCTGGGGTCCCTAGGTTGACTTTCTCTACTGGATCCTTGACCTTAGGTGGAGTATCATCCAAGGCTGCCGGCGCTGGTTGGATAATCTCCTCATCCTCTTCATCATATTCCAAAACATCATCGTTAACGCACTCTACTGCTGCCACCTGTTGGTAAGCCTCTTGCTCCTGCCTAAAAATAGATAATCTCTGGTGCAGGGAAGCGTAGGCCTCTAATTCCTCCTTGCTGAGTTGTGGTTTCATCGATTGTTTTGGGTTAAAACCATGGAGATTGGTCTACTGGCGTCTGCTTGGAGCTGCGTCAATCCCCATTGTGTAAGTTCAGTGGAGGTCACCCCATATGGATGTCCTTTCTTTGTAACACCACTGATTTTCAAAGGTCTCATATCTTCACTATAATAACCAGCATCAACAAAGCAAGCTGCTACTGAGAATGGTCTAGGATCAGCCTTGATTATTTCAGACTCGTCAGTCTCTGGGTTCCAGATAGCAAGCTCTTGATGGAGAGAAGATGGAACACAGCCGGCTTGGTGAAGCCAATCTCTACCCAGGATCATAGTATAAGGAGCTGTGCACTCAGCCACGAAAAAGGTCTGATACATCTCTGATGGACCAACCTTAATTTTTAATATCACCACTCCTAGTGTTTGGGCTATGTTACCAGCGAAACTTTTTACCTTCATCTTACTTTCTAGAATCTTCTCCTTTAGGATCTGAAGGTAATTTATAGTCTGCACGGTGAGCACACTTACAGCAGCCCCTGTATCCACCAATATCTTACTGACCCTTTTGCCCATCATGTCAGCAGATACGTACAAAGGTCGTAAATGCTGCCTCATGGTGAAGGTAGGCTTGGAGAACAAAACATATTTCTTTCGTAACTCAGAGCCCATGTCTTCTTTATCTTCACTCGCGGCAAGCTCCTCTCCGCGAACAGATAACTCCGCCCCAGTCTCACCTTCTGACATGTTGAGGAAAACCTCAGACGAAATTGGCTCATCCAATGCGTACATAGAAGGCAAGACATATACCATATTACAATAAGTGTTTGTCTATGGGGCTGGTATCGCAACTTCGGTTGTCACGTAAACCTGAGCAGATTCAGATTAATCTACGATCATCTCACCATGCTCGTCTTCTACGTAAAGCATGCTGCATGACAAACTTTCATCCATGCCCCTGATTTCTCCTTCGTCTTCCTCCATCTCGTCTTCCGTAATGCGGAGTGCACCAACTTCTGATTCCTCTTCTTTACGAGCAAACGCTTCAGACATCTGCTCTACCAATGAAACCTCTGGAGCAGGTTTTTGCTGTACAACCTCAGTTATAGGTTCAGCTTTGCTTTTTTCTCGAGACCCTTGTTCTTGATGCTGAACTGTTTTTGGTCTCCACTCCAACCTCGTTTTCAACATCTCCCTCTTGTCTTCGTTCTTAGGACCTTCTGAGATCCTAACCCTTTTTGCTGGAGACGTCTCAGGCGTCTTATTAAAGGTGGAAGTAGATGTTTTACCCACCACCTTTTGACCTACACGCGACCAGACTGATCCCCGCGTGTGTTGACTTTTGTCGACGCCAACCCTTGACCATACAGACTTTCGTTCGCCGCTATTTTCTTCTCGTGAGACTCTTATGTCCGCTATGCTTTGTGGTAGGAGTCTCGGGGATATCGCGAACGTTCCTGACAGGACAATAAGGTCTAGCTGACAATAAATCCAGCTTTCGCCTTAGCTGTTCTGGAGTCTCTCTGATTTGGTCTGGGCTGACCAGACCTTTATCCAACGCTTCCAAAAGCCTCTTGGTCTTGCCGTACCTTCGCTGCACATTCCTAGTCTGAGTAGGTGTAGCCTCTACCACCTTTCCTCTTTCTCTGACCATCCAGACGTTGTCCTTGAGTATGTTCGTGGAAGCTGGCGGTATGTAAGGCTTGGTTACTACGTCTTGTGGGCTGACCATTGGCTGCTTCCCCTCCCTTCTCGCCTGGCGTAATCGAAGGTAGAGGTTGAAATCCCTCTGACTAGGACTTGCTGATCTTCTCACCCGCTTTGGACTGTATGGCTGATACGCTTCGGGGGGTGTAATAACAGCACTCCTCTGCTCCTGTTGTGGCTCTTTAACAATGCCGCACTCAGTTTTGCACCTGGCACACAACATGACCGCTGATGCACCTTCTCCTCACTCTTTCCGCTTAACAACTTCTTCATTACCAGAACTCAGGTCAAAAGTCAGCTTTCTACCACCCCGCACCAGGTCGACTACCGCAATATCTGCTACTGCAGCTATTGCTTCTTCTGGGGGGTAGATAGACTCCCCATGGAATGGCCACCTCGTTGGCTGCAATCAACTTGTCCAGAATAACATGAGCCCTACTAGCATCGTAGGTGTACTCTTTGAACTTTGGCCTTGCTGGCAGTGGCTTCTCCTTCTTCCCCTCACACGGCACTAAGTCAACCATATTGATTGTGGGAAAAGGATCAATGTCCACCCAAGCTGCAGTCTTTTCTTCATTCGCTCCAAGTTTTCCTTCGTTGATCCACGTCTGGATAGTGTCCTTCAAGCGAATGCACTCTGATGTATTATGGTTCCAAAGATTATGGAACCTGCAGTACTTCTTTCCCTTGAGCTGCTCCTGGGTAGGGGGAGGTCCAAAGTCATTCCTCACTTTCCCCAATGCTGTCAAATCCTCCAGAATCTCCGGGGCCTTGTGTGCATTGTACGTGTAGGATTCATACTCCGGTTTTGTAAACGCGGCGAACGAAATCTTTACTGGCTCCTTGGACATTTTTAACACCTGGGACTTGATAGGCTGCCTACCTGCTAACTCCACTGCTGCCACTTCTTCCTCATATCCCATCATGTATGGGTCTGTATAGGGCATGGCTTGTGGAGCCGAGTAGTAAGGATCCATGTGGGAATATATCGCCCCTACTGTCTTATGCCTTGCTGGAGGCATTCTGGGTCTCAGCGTTCCTGGGATGAGAGCCAAATTGTTCCTGGAATTGTTGGCTTCCTCGTCTAGCTCATTCAGGAAGTACTGGTAACTGCCAACCCTGTTCATTAGGTCAGCCATGCTAGAGAACACTCCATCGTGGTGTTTTGCTCTCTGCCTCTTCTCCAACCCCCGTATCGCAATTTTGATCAAGTCAGGCTCTGGGATTGGAGTCTTGCACTTGGCTTGCTGAACCTTGAACCTCTTGAGGAACTCTACAGATGATTCCATAGGTTGCTGATACATAGCTGTCAAAGAAGATAAGTCAACCTCTGGCTCCACAGTTCCAAATGTGGTTCTAAACATGGTCTCCATCACGTTCCAATCAGGCACTGATCTTGGTATCAACTTGGTGTACCATGTCAGTGCTGACCCTGACAAAGAAGCTCCAAACGTGCGTAACTTAAAAACAGTATCCGCACCATATGGTCCACACTCGCCTGTAAACCTTGCGATGTGGGTGGCAGCGTCTTCAGATCCCTCTCCTGAGAATGAGGTGAATCTTATCTGTCGATAATGCTCTGGCCATGGACTCTCAGCCACCCATTCTGGATACGGATGTGCGTACGCAGTGTTCACAGCAGCAACAATGAGAGTTGCCCTTATTGCTTCCTGTATCATATTCTGAACTGCATCCCAGTCCAGCTGAGGTCTCCTCTGAATAGGTGTAGGCGAACGACGTGGTTGTTGCCTTGGAGCTCTCTGTCTTCCTCTAGGTCCTCCAGGGTTCTGGTTATTGTGCACCGCTAACTGGTCATCACCCACACGAAGTGAGCCAAATCCCTCTCGGTGCACAGTTCTTCTATCCACCTGGTGATCTACCTCTTCTAGCAACTCTTCTTCTGGAGGATGTTGGTGGATAAGCTGTTCAGTTCTCATGGCATTTAAAGTCTCCATGAACATATCCATCCTCTTGTTCAGCGCTTGCTGATTTTCGTTCATCTTAGTTGCTAGGTCTGTATACCTTAGGTCCTGAATCTCGGCCTTCTTGTCCTGCTGTCGGGCTCGATCGCGGACCTCTTGGAAACCTTTTGCCAGGTTATCCAATGATGAGCTCAATGCTCCTACCTGCTCAGCAAGGTTTTGTGACTGATCTTCTTTAGTCATGGCCCCAAACTTGCTAATGGCTTGCTCTGTAGATAGCTTTCTACAATAAGCCGAGTTGTGCGGCTTTGCGATTACGTGTTCCGGTTTGGAACACGAAGGATATTCCTTTTGATATTCGCCGAAGCCTGTAATCTTTACACTGTCCCACTGGGCGTGCCAGATGTTTGGTGTAGAATTTGCAGTCCTTCAAACAACCGGCTTGTAAATTTGTGCTAGGCGTGCCAGTACCTTTGGGTCAGGTACAACCTTGAAGTTGGATGCTGCTTGCGTCCCCCTTCTGACTTCTTCTCACAGCGACCGTGACAGACGCCGATCTTCTTCCTCTGTGCTAGGTTCTCTCTTCAGACCTACAAGGGAAAAGTCCCTCTAGGATTTTTCTCCAACCTTTGCGGATGGCCGAATCTTACTTAGTATGCAATGAAACTAAGCAGCGGGTATCAAGATATGCAGGATATGGACTGGTGAACGGATTCTCCAGAACTGGTTGCGGGAGTAAAACTGCTCAACGGATTGAACAGGGGAGCAGTGAGATTTCAACGGATTGAAACCTGTCAGACTTAACGGATTAAGTCCCTTGTGCAGCTTGACGGATCAGGCTACGGTTGCTGACGGATCAGGCTTGGTTGCTCCGGAGAGGCTTGAAGACTTTCGCGTGGCGAAGTTGTTGTCTGTTTGTTGATAGATGTCGTTGTTTTTTTCTTCTCGTATCTTAACCTCCTTATATAGTGAACACTAGGGTAGATATTTACTTGTTTATCAAGGCACGACACCATACTGCTAGGGTTAAGAATTCTTCTTGCAATGCAAGACAACCTCTTAAAGCCCAGACCTCTAAGCCCAACACTCTTCTGTTGGTAACTTAATCTCTTGTGATCACGTGCTTCGTCTCTTATAACACTCTCGCGAACGCTTTTCCTCCCGCGAACGTGTTTCATTAATACACAGCCCCCTCCGTGAGCGCGTTTCCCTCAACAAGCCAACTATCTCCCTTCGCGAACGTTTTCCGATTACTATGCTCCTCAAGAGCGCATTTGACTTTCTAAGCGTCCTCTGACCTTCTTGACCGCAGGTATCGGTCCACTTGCTTTTCCATAAATGGGCTTTTTACTTTTGGATCTAACACCTTCATTATGGTTCAGGAAGATTTGGGATTTTCCTCTTTTAGGGGGGTTGATAGTAACTAAACCACTGTTGGTGATTACCCTTTCTAAATTGACTTATATTGTGTTGATATCTTGTTGGATATCAGTTTGTGTTTCTTTAGGATCTGAGTGGAATAAATGCAGCTAGAGAGTTCGTGTGGTGGTATAATGGGCATCCAATATCTTACTCCTGACTTGACAAGTTCGGATAAAGCTGTAATACTTGGCCACGTATCTTCTAGTTGAATTTTGGAAACGAGGTCAGAAATAGGATCGATGGCGTTCTTAGTTACTGGCAGCTATCTGAAGCTCAGTCCAGTTTGCTGTCACTTTGCAGCATTTAAATACCCTAAATATTATGTTTATGTTGCACTGTAGTTTTTGGTATATCTTTTATGTTTATGTAGCATATTAGAATTCTCTTATAGACATTATCTATGTCAAAAAACACAAAACAGATAAGCTATAATTTGTAATTAGAGCATGGTGCTGAGTACGGGCTTGAAGGAACAGGGGAGGGGAGCCAATTAAGGTGTAAACTAGATGACTGCTTTATCAAGGGACATGAGACTGTTTTGTAAATGAAAACAAATGATGATCCTAAATAAGCCTGCTTATTATGCAGTTAGAACTTAGAAACAAAGGTGAACTATGACTTAAAGCGAACCATAACTTGACACGGCTCGAGGATAAGTTGGGTAGTTTGAGTAGTGTTGGGGAACTCAGGAAATGTGAATTTTATTACACTTCAGAAGACATTCAACGAGTGTAGCTTTTCACTAGAGCCTTAAACAATTAAACCTAATGAAAAGTTTCTTTCGCTTTCAAGTGTTGGAGAGGAGAGATCCCACATCAGAAACAAGATAAATAAAATATAACTTATATGTAGGTGAATCATTCCTAATTGTACCGAGACCTTTTGTGATTAAAACCCAACACCTTAAAGGTGGTTAAGTTGGGACAGTATCGGTATACAGATAATCCACGGGCCACGTTTGTCGCTGTTGGACTTGGTATCAGAGCAGGTCCCTCTCTAATTGCGTCTCATTGGTTGGTGGGTTTGATTGGTGTGATATATGTACACGTGTTAAACCCTTGAGTCTGGTTGCACATGAGGGTTAGTGTTTGTGTGAATTGTCACCAAGTGCCAGATGAGCCTGGTTAGTGATCGGATTGGTTTAGACATTTGTACACGTGCTAAACCCTTGAGTCAGGTTGCATGTGAGGGTTGGTGTTTGAGTGGAGAGGGTGACATAGATTCACATGCAGACCTTGTCAGGTTGCATGTGAGGGACGTGTTGGAGAGGAGAGATCTCACATCAGAAACATGATAAATAAAATATAACTGTGGATGGATCATTCCTAATTATACCGAGGCTTTTTGTGATTAAAACCTAACACCTTAAAGGTGGTTAAGTTGGGACAGTATCGGTACACAGATGATCCACGGGTCACGTTTGTCGCTGTTGGACTAACTCAAATATAATGAAGATGAGAGAATAAATTTCTGATATCTTATTCATCTCACTGTGGAGGTTTACATAAGAGATTACAAGGAATATAATTGGTAAGTACAACTATATGATATAATTATAATATTATATTCCTAATATGACTCACGCTGACACTCTCCCTCAAGTTGACACATACACATCAATCATGTCCAACTTGTTTAGTGAGTCATAAAACGTCTTCTTGGATATTCCTTTGGTGAGTATATCTGCAAGTTCTTTTTCAGTAGGAACAAAGGGAAAACTAATAATATTGGCATATAGCTTCTCTTTTATAAAGTGACGATCAACCTCCACATGCTTAGTACGATCATGTTGCACTGGGTTCTGTGATATATCAATTGCTGTCTTATTATCAGAATACAGCTGCATAGCACATTTGGGTTTGATACCCAAATCATGTAATAAATTTCTCAGCTACAACAACTCACATACTCCATGAGCCATACCTCTGTACTCAGCCTCAGCACTAGAACGTGCCACAACCTTTTGTTTCTTTCTCTTCCATGTAACCAAATTACCTCTCACAAAGGTAAAGTAACCTGATGTAGACCTTCTGTCTGTAATATTTCTAGGCCAATCTGCATCTGTAAAGCCACAAACATCAAGAATATTGTTGCGTTTAGAAAACATTACTCCTCTCCCAAGAGCTGACTTCAAATACCTTAAGATTCTCACAACAGCGTCCATGTGGCTCTTGCTCGGGTTATGCATGAACTGACTCACCACACTCACCGCATATGCAATATCTGGTATAGTGTGGGTTAAGTAAATCAAGCGCTCAACTAACCTCTGATATCGAGCTCGATCTGTAGGTATCTGATCTGGATACTCTGTCAGATGATGGTTCTGCTCAATGGGTGTGTCAATAGGTGTGCAATCTAACATACTTGTCTCTGTCAGCAGATCAAGAATATACTTTCTCTGGCACAAGTATATCCATTCTCTCCCCCTAGCTACCTCAATTCCTAAGAAGTATTTGAGATCACCCAAGTTCTTCATCTCAAACTCAGAGGCTAGTTGTCTCTGCAATCTGTCCATCTCAACAATATCATTTCCAGTTATTACCATATCATCGACTTAAATAATTAAGGCTATTACCTTCCTTTTTTGATGCTTGAGAAACAGGGTGTGGTCTGAATTACTCTGTTTGTAACCAACCTTACGCATAAACTGTGAAAACCTCCTAAACCAAGCACGAGGTGATTGTTTGAGACCATACAAAGACTTTCTTAACTTGCATACAAATTCATCAGAAGAAGCAGCTACATACTCAGGTGGAAGACTCATGTACACCTCCTCAGCTAACTCTCCATGAAGAAACGCATTCTTGACATCATACTGTCGAAGTGACCAATTTAAACTAGCCGTAAAAGAAAGCAGAACATGAATAGTATTCATCTTGGCAACAGGAGAAAATGTCTCATCATAATCAATGCCATACGTTTGAGTAAACCCTTTTGCAACAGGGTGTGCTTTGTACCAGTTCACTGATCCATCTACATTATGCTTTACAGTAACCACGCAACGACAACCAACAGCCTTCTTGTCATGTGGTGGATGCACAAGTTTCCATGTATCATTCTTCTGTAACACTTCCATCTCTTCCTCCATTGCTTTCCTCCACTTTGGATCTCCCAATTCATCCTGCACTTTGTTAGGTACTGATATAGCAGATATTTGATTCACATATGATGCATATGACTTAGATAATCTTTTAGTAGACACATAATTGGCAACTTGGTACTTTGATTTAGCTTGAAGAGTGGGTTCATATTTTTTGGGTGCTTGACCTCGAGTAGACCTATTTGGTAATACATATTGACCACCATTAGACTCATTACTACTAGTACAAGTAGGGGACATACCTTAAATGAGTGATCTTCAGTACCAGTGAGCTCTGGGTCAAGGGTAGGAGCGACGAAGGTAGGAGGGGCAGTTGTCTTCAAATGCATTCTCAGTCCTTAAAATCAGTGTTTTTGAGTCTGGATGAAGCACAGGATCAGTTTCAAGATGATCCAGTGCTTCTGTTTCTGCATGTGATGAGGTAATAATCTCAATTGGATCCATCGTTGTATCTCTTGCCTGTGTAACTTCTTCTTCTGATTCCTCCCCCTCACCATGATACAGCTCTTCGAAATATAAATGCTCCCCCTGAAGAGCAGTATCAGATGAGGTGAAATAACTCATGTCTTCAAAGAAAGTAACATCCATAGTGACATAATACTTTCTAGTGGGTGGATGGAAACACTTGTAGCCTTTCTGATGTCCTCCATAACCAATAAACACACACTTAATTGCCCGGACATCCAACTTAGACCACTGATTTTTAGGAACATGAACAAAAACAACACAACCAAAACCCCGGGCACGAAGATTATGAAATGAGGGAATGAGAACATGAGATGCAAGGACCTCAAAAGGAATGTTTCCTTGAATAACACTAGATGGAAGACGATTAATAAGATGAGCAGAAGCATGTACTGCATCACCCCAAAGATATTTAGGCATATGAGCACTAAAACGAATGGCACGAGTCATATCTAGAAGATGACGATTTTTCCTTTCAGACACCCAATTTTGCTCTGATGTTTGTGGACAAGTAGTTTGGTGAACAATCCCATGTGTTTGAAAAAACTGTTTGAAAAAACTGTTTGAAAGAATGATTAACATACCCCCCATTGTCTGAACGAAGAACTTTAATGTTGCTATTGTATTGTGTTTGAATAAGAGTACGAAAGGCTTGAAAAGCTGGAAATACTTCATCTTTGGTTTTCAAAAGAGCAATCGTTGACAACCTTATGCAATCATCAACAAACAATATAAAATACCTCATACCCAACACAGTAGGCTCTCTAGAAGGTCCCCAAACATCTGAATGAATTACTTCAAAAGGAACACTACTCCTAGAGAAATAGGAGAATAAGTAGCTCGATGACTCTTAGCTAGGACACATGTTTCACAACGTATAGTAGACTCATTCACACCAATAAATAAAGAGGCATGGATTTTTTCATAACACTAAATGATGGATGCCCTAAGCGGCGATGCCACAACCAAATTTCACTTAGCTGGATAGAGCTCGAGGTCAAAGCAGTGCGAGGCTGTGCTCCAGGTTTCTCTCCTGCATATTTCTGATCCAAATGAAACAATCTGCCTCGCAAATACCCCCAACCGATAAGCTCCATGGTAAGAAGATCCTGAAAAGTCACATACATAGGATAAAAGGTTACATAACATCTAGACTCGGTATTCAACTAGGGAACAGAAATCAATTGATGAGACAGGTCAGGTACATATAAAACATTATGTAGCTCTAGAGTAGGAGTGACACGGACCGATTCTTTTCCTAACACAGGAAAAGCTTCACCATTAGCATTGGTGACATAAGACACTGGAGGGGAAGACAACGTAGTGAAATAAGATTTATCATAAGTCATATGATCAGTGGCACCAGAATCAATAATCCAAGTATTAGAACCAACACAATTAGAGATTTTCAATGTCATACCGATCTTACCACTTCCACGTGGTGTATTAGTCGCAGAAATATTACCGTTACTGAAGTTGTGTTTCACGGCACATATAGAGTTATGCGAAAGTTCAACTCTCTAATTATTGTGACCATCTAATTCACGAACAACATTCTCAGCATCTATATGATCATTAAAATCAATAAAAGCAAAACCTGATGGCCTCTTTGCAATCCATATCCTTCTTATAGTCCTAAATTTGCAGAACTCAATTTCTAGCTCGTCCTCGGAAACCCAGTACCTCAAATTTCCAACGTACACACGAGTCATTTTTTTAATTCGGGTATAGATGCAGTTGAGACTTTGATATGCACACCCAACGAAAGTGCGACGTCGTTGAGCTTTGAAGACGTGGCCCGTGAGCGTGCTTTGTCTTCAATCTCTTGAGTGGGTTAGAAGAGGATGGTGAATGACGGTGGGTGCCGGTCGGAGGAGCACGAGGTTGAATAGGAAGCCAGAGATTAGGTATGGAAGGGAAAATCTGATTTGTAGATATATGTAAAGAACAAAACCAGAAACGATTGATTTGCAGAATGAATGAGTATGTTATTGAATGAGAACACAGCCTTTTATAGGCTTACAGATGAACTGAAAAAATACAAAACAACAGCTCAATTCAAGCCTTAATCTTAGCAACTAATTTGAACAAATCAAATGAAACAAACTGAAGCAATTGACTTGCTCTTTGATCCTTATTCTTCGGACGCAAGAAAAACTGCGAACTCTGTGCTATTCCTTCGGATGCAAGCAACAGCAGATTCCAACAAGAAACAATAACAGCAGACTCCATCAATCCCTCCCTTGAACTGTTTTCTCACCAATCAGTTCACTTCAAGAGGTGTACAAACTCCCAATTCTTCTCGGAGTCTTTTGAATGTCTCAAATTTAAGGGGCTTTGTCATTAAATCTGCAAGCTGATTTTGTGTGCCACAAAACATCATTTGCACAGCACACTCTCTTGTAAGATCACGAAGGAAATGATAACGAACCCTCATGTGTTTGGTTCGACCATGAAATACTGCATTTTTAGACAATTTTATGGCTGAAGAGTTGTCACACATGATCAATGTTCCACCTGTCTGATCATGTCCAATTTCATCAAGAACTTTCCTCATCCAAACAGCCTGACAGGCACAAGAGACTGCAGCAACAAATTCTGCTTCTGTAGATGATAAAGTAACAATTGGCTGCTTTCTTGAAGACCAAGCAACTGCACCTCCACTTAACATAAACACATAGCCTGATGTACTTTTACTGTCTTCAATATCCCCTGCATAATCACTATCAGTGAAACCAACTAATTCACTTGCTCCATGTCTTCTGTAAAAAATGCCAAAGTCCACTGTCCCTTGCAGATATCTTAGAATTCTTTTGGCAACTGCAAAGTGAAGCTGTGTGGGACTTGCCATAAATCGACTAATCAAACAAACAACAAACATGAGATCTGGTCGAGTAGCAGTAAGATACATTAGACTTCCCACTATTTGTTTAAACAGTGTTGCATCTACTTTGGCGCCAAATTCATCCCTACTGATCTTCTGTCCTGGAACAATTGGATTTCTTACAGAATTGCTTTCTGTCATTCCAAATCTCTTTAAAACTTCTCCTGCATACTTCCTTTGGCATATAAAGATATCATCAGAACGCTGTGAGACTTCTAATCCCAGAAAGAACTTTAGTTCACCCAAGTCAGACATCTCAAATTCCCTCTTCATAGAATTTTTAAATTCCATCAGCATCTCTTCATCATTGCTAGTAAACAATAAGTCATCAACATATACACTCACCATAAGAATTTTACCTTGCTTCCTTTTGATGAAGAGTGTCTGTTCACTTGGACTGCTCTTAAAACCTTCCCTCATAAAATAGGACTCTATTCGACTAAACCAAGCTCTAGGTGCTTGTTTTAATCCATATAGAGCTTTCTGAAGTTTGTATACCAGATGTTCACTTCCTTTCTTCTCATACCCCTTTGGCTGCTCAACATACACATCTTCCTTTAATTCTCCATACAAAAAGGCTGACTTGACATCAAGTTGATGAAGTTTCCAACCCCTTTGAGCAGTCAGTGCTATGATCATCCTCACTGTGTCCATCCTTGCCACAGGTGCATAAACTTCTGTGTAGTCAATTCCATGTTGTTGAGAGTGCCCTTTCACCACAAGTCTAGCTTTGCATTTACTGATCTCTCCTAGTTCATTGAGTTTCGTTTTGTACACCCACTTTACTCCAATCCTCTTAACTCCAACAGGTAATTCCACCAAATTCCATGTCTGGTTTTTCTCTATGGACTGAATTTCTTCATCCATTGCTTGTCTCCATTTTGAACTTTGAACTGCCTCTTCAAAGGTTAGTGGATCTTCTGTGACTATGAGTGCCATATTTGCTTCTTCTCCTTCTGACAAGCCATCTCCTGAGACATAATCATTAGTCCAAGTAGGAGCTCGACGAATTCTTCCCTCCCTTACTATCAAATTCTCTTCTCTGACTGGTGAATCGATCTCAGCTTCAAATACTTCTCTTATGTCTTCTTCTCCCCGAGAATTTGATTCTTCTGCAGGTTCTTCTTCTTCTACTTGTACTGCTTCTTCTACTTGTACTGCTTCTTGTTCATTTTCTTCTCCCCATTCAAGCTCCATCAAACACTCCTTTTCATACTTAATATTCCAATCACACATGCGATCCTCTTCAAATACTACATCACGGCTAATGATGACTTTTTCTCCTGCTGGATCATACATTTTATATCCTTTAGACTTTTCACTGTATCCAAGCAGTACACAACTCAAACTCTTGTCATCCAGTTTAATTCTTCTAGCATCAGGTATGTGCACATAACCTACACATCCAAAAACTCTGAAATGTTCCACAGATGGTTTTTCCCCACTCCAAGCTTCCTCTGGTGTCATGTTTTTAACCACAAGTGTAGGCGAGCGATTTAAAACATGAATGCACCATCGAGTAGCTTCTGGCCAAAAAGACTTAGGAACACCTTTTTCTGAAAGCATAGCTCTTACCAAGTTCATCACTGTCCGATTCTTTCGTTCAGCCACTCCATTTTGCTGTGGAGTGTAAGCTGTGGTCAGTTGTCTCTTGATTCCATGTTGCATGCAAAACTCATCAAACTCAGCTGAATTAAATTCTCCTCCTCTATCT